>CAUJRU010001362.1:0-161506 GCA_963277665.1 Viscum album
CAATGTCCATGGTGATGTTCTCCCATTTCAATGCTAGTATGGGAAATGGATGCATCATACATTTAGACTATTGCCACATTTCCTTTAAAAGCTGACACACTAGGAACATTGATGTAAACTCATATATCTCTTTTATATTATCCATCCAATAATTCTCTCATAGGTCTCGATATGTCTTTGTGTTTCCTAGGTGAATAGGTAAATTTGAACTATGTGCTTAATCCAACAGTTCCAATTTCAGCTCTGGACTTGATGGAACATATAGTATTTTCCCAAATCTCACAATTCCTTCTTCATTAAAATTGTACTTTGAGGATTTCCCTTTCTTGATAGCTTGTACGTTCTTTTCAATTCCCTAATCATCGTTTTGATCTTCCTCTAAATTTTCATAAAGGGATAGTTGATCAATAATTTTAGAAAGGATTTACGATGTTCCCTTATTTATGATACCAATGTACATCTTCATCAAATCGATGAAGATTAGATCCTTATGAATACTTATCAATGTTAGAATAGCTGGGTCCTTTCTACATAGAGAATATGACACCTTATTCGCTTTCCTAGGGTGGTAATAGATTGAGTAGGCATAGTTGTTTATCAGCTCTAACCATCTTCATTGGCGCATGTTCAACTCTTTCTGTGTGATTATATACTTGAGGCTTTTGTGGTCCGTATATATTTCACACTTCTACCCAAAGAGACAATTCCACCAAATTTATAAATTAATGATCACTAAATCCAACTCCAAGTCATGTGTTGGCTATTTATGCTCATGAACACTCAATTTCCATGAAGCATAGTGAATTACATTGTCATTTTTCATCAACAAAAAGTCCATAGCCTTCTTCTAAGAATCACTGAATACCACAAAAAGTTCTCCACTTGTAGGTAAAGTTAGCACAGGGGAAGGGATAAGGATACTTTTTAACTCCTTAAAGATTTATTCGCTTTCATCACTCCAAGAAATCATTACTCCCTTCGGAGATAGCATGGTAAGAGGGTTATACAATATTGAGAAATTTCTCACAAATAATCGATAATATCCAGCTAATCCCAAGAATCTATAGATATATGTTACTGATTTTTGTCACTATCATCCCTCAATTCATTCTATTTTGGAGGTATCCATAGATATTCCATTGATTGTGGCGATATGGGCCAAGAATGAGACCTCCTTCAAACATAACTCACACATGTTGTACTTGGCATTGAGACTCTCCGTCTGCAAGGCCTCTAGTACAGTTAATAGATGATCCTCATGTTCCTCCTTGGATTTAGAGTATATCAGAATGTCATCTATAAAGACTACAAAAAATGTTTCTAGGTAATCTCTAAAAAATATAGTCATCTTGTCCGTGAAGATTTCTAGAACAATAGTGAGTCCAAAAGGAATTACAATGAATTCATAGTGATCGTATGTTTTATTAAAATCAATCTCGGGGATATCTTCTTTCATCACCCACACTTGATAATATATTGACCAAAAAAACATCTTAGATATGTATTGTTCTCCACGCAGCTGATCAAACAAGTCATCAATTCGTGGGATATGATACTTCTTCTTTATTGAGATTTTTTATGCTCACGATAATAAATAAAAAGGTGCATTGACCCATCCTTCATCTTGATTAAGAGGACCGGTGCACCCCATGGTGAAACACTTGGGTGTATAAACCCTTTATCCAAATTCATCTATAGTTGTTTCTTCAACTCCTCATGCTCCAAAACAACCATTCCCTTTGGAGTCTTGGATATTGTAAACACCCCAGGTATATGATAAATTGAGAATTAAACATCTCTTCTAGGAGGAAGACCAGGAAATTCCTCCCGAAAAACATCAGCAAATTACCTCACAATAGGCATGTCTCCAAGGGTGATTTCTTCCTTAGACTCATTCATCTGATCCAGATACGTCTGATCATAGGGAAATAATATCCACGCTTGAGATTATGGAGTTAAAGAATATTCATCTTCCTCATTGTAGTTGTATAGAATCGGGGGATGATTCTCCACATGGAGAGTGATTTCTCTCTCCCAGAAATTTATGTTGGCTCTATATATGGAATGATACTCTTTGCTAATAATTGCTTAAAATTCCACCAGAGGGAGTATGAAAAGGATTTTAGAGAAATTAAATCAAAATATTATGACAGGTGAGGAGTTGTATTCATGGGATGCTATGATTTTTCCATTTTCCTTACTCACTGCCATCTTTACTTCCATGATTTTTGGTGGTGCTGGGTTTGTTGTACTAAACATTTGTGATATAAAATACTGCGTAGAACCTGAATCAAAAAGGGTATTCACTATTCAAGACTGAATAACTAGAGTACCTGTAACCACAACATTGTCACATATCATTTTGGCAGTAGTGATGGAAAAATCTCTCCCTTTCTCTTTTGGAGGTTGTTGGTTGGCCCCAAAAACCCTCACATTAGGGAAATGATTGGAAATATGTGTAACAACCCTGGTAAATAAATAATATGACATCTTTATATTTATCCATATTTTTGAATCAAATATTAATATTACTTTAAAGGGGATGCTATGCTCGATGACGTACCCAATACGCAACGACGAGTTTCTTGGGAATCTTATATTGCACTCTAATAATAAAATAAAATTATTTTAAATGGTAGTTAAAATTTAGATGTTGTATTGGTGGGAATGGATAGAAATAACTAAAATATGATTATATATGTTTTTTAAATGTTTTTACATTTATCCAAAGGCTTAAAATACAGAAAGAATTCAATTTTAGGCTTTTATACCCTAATTTTCACTAAAGGTTCACTTATCGCCTTCTGATGGCGTACTATCATTTAAAATAGTTTTGATCACTCTTATAAATTCTTTTGGACCAAATAAAACTCTTTTTTAGAATCGGGACATCAAATTTTACTTTGTGTAAATTTTTGTATTTTTCTGATAAAGTTCATTTTTTAATGAATAGTGTAAACTGTTGTTTTTTAATTCAAAACCTCTTTTTAATCTAATTTATTTATATTATTATATTATATTTTGAATTGGTTTTAAAGTGAAATTAGAAAATATTTTTACCATTAAATCCAATAGTGGTCGTTGGAATTAATTTCACTTTGAAATCGGACTTAAACTAGTGTCAATCTTTTGATACTTATTGTTTCATAAAAACACGCTATTTGCTCTGACAGTGGGAATTAATTATTAATTTAATTATTGCAACTTATATGTTGTGAATTTTGTAAAATGGACTTTATTTTTGAATTCGGAATATCAAATATAGCTTAGGGTGAATTTTTGGTATTTTTCTGAAAAACATCAATTTTTTATGAATAATGAAACCACTAAGTGGTACTTATATTAAACTGATTTTTCGTTTAAATGAAATTTTACCACTTCTATGTTTTGAATTTTAAAAATCTGACATACATGGTTGTCATTAAGAAGTAAAATGTGGTTCAATGAGATAAAAATATATTTTTTGGTGAATAGTAACTTATTAAGTTTTTAATCGCGATTAGAGATAATTAGTGCAATTTAAGGCAAAAATGATATTATAATAAAATTAAAATACCTTGAAACATGTCCTACCCTTATTGGATGTGTCATGGCCGACCAAGACAAGCCATGGGTCAACTTTGGGACCCCATGGAGCCACTTTGGTTGGAAAATGACATAAATACCTTTTATTTAATGTTAATGTAAAAAATGGCACAAACATGATGTGTTTTACTAGAACAATTTTTAATGGGGTTATACAAGTCAGATTTTTTATTATAAATATTCATTAGAAAGATAAAAAGATTTCGTACATCATAGTAATTTTTTTATAATTTTTAGACATTAAATAAATTAAATTATTTATGACATAATAATGATGCAGCGATGACATCATTATTTGACGATTTAAATAAAATGGAAAGATTATGTAAAATCTATGAACTAAACTTTTCCAAAACTCATTGGATGGGTGTATTTCGAACCCTTATCACCTTATCAACGAATTATATCAATGTGGGACCTTTTAAAACCGAAACAGATTTTCAAATAAAGTAATATTTCTTTAGTTTCCAAAAGTGCCACTCCTCTCCTCTTATAAAAGGCCCCCACCTCTACCTCATTTCACACACTCCTCAAGCCTTTGGCTCGAAAAACCCTGCCCATTTAATCTCTCCACATCCCTCTCCTCATCCTAGAGGATTCCCTTTGGGCAGAATCCTTTCAAAGGAAGCCTTTAGGCTCAAATCAAAAGGAGTTACACTTTTAAAGGTAATTCATTCTCTCATGTTCATTTGTTTTATTTTGCTTCTCCAACCCCCTTAAAATATTTTTATTTACTTCTTTAGTAACAACACCAGTATCTACAATATACTAGGATGTTGTTATAAGATTTATTCGAGCTACAATCTCACACAACTACATCAAATGGTTAAAGAACATACGGTTTCCGTGGATGAAGAAATTCTGCCTCCCGAAATGATGATTGTTCAATACTCATTTAACACCTTCAAAGGTGGCCATTATGATGTAACTATTTTTATATATGATATATAATATGTTTATGTTTTCCTTAAACTTCTATTTTTTTTTCATTTTGGGCATACCTTTATGGTTTCCATTATGGGTAAACACGATATCTTCATTTAAGGAAGTGCGGACTACCGCCCCCTCAAAGTGCATTGATTCGTTAAATACCATATGTGGGACGTATAAAGGATGGAACTATGATATTATATATGATATTATACTGTAATTATAATATACCTTTATATCATTATTATTCCATTCAATAAAATACGAAATAGAAATGAAAGTAGCGTTCATGCGTACGTACGGCTTACCGTCTCCATGAACGGTGCATTTCATTTCTTACCTCTAAATGATTATGTAATGTTATAAATGAATGAATGTACTGGATATATATGACAGATTTTATATCTACATCATGAATAAAATTCTGGATATAATAAACATTTGGCCACACGAACAACATGTAATTGTAAGAAGTCCACTTTCGACTTAAGAACCAAATATCGGCAAAACAAATATTATTAACTTAAATGATTACATAATGTTTATGACATGGTAATTAGTGATATAAAAGGAATAATGAACTTGAAAAAGGTTCTTAAGGAAGTAGAAATTAACTCAAGTTTATTATTCAGGATATTAAAGAACGATCGAGTCAAGTCAGACCCGAGGTAAGGGATCTTACTCCTCTCTTTCTTTTTTTAAGTACACTCTTTATGTCATTCCCTCTAAAGATCATCATTATTGTTATTGGGATGTTATTATATTTTACACTTACTTTAATTTTTATGTTCATGTGATGAGAGACCATATTTTCTCTCATCAATCCATTTTGGAAGTTTTGAGTGGCGCCGTTAGGCTTGCGAATTTTCATAAGAGATCTAACCTCTCTCTTTCTTTTTAAGTACTCCCCTTTATGTCACTTCTTTTAAGCTCCTATTTGTTACGATGGGGGATGTTATTTCATATTACTCTTTCTGTAAATTTTGTTTTAATTTGATGATATACCCTATTTGATCTCATCAATCCATTTTTGGAAGTTTTAAGTGGCGCCGTTAGGCTGCCAAGTTTTCGTAAGTGATTTTTCATCTCACTTTTATTCCCGTGAGATTTATGCTACATTTGCCACAATATCCTTTGAGTGGTGTATGTACTGACCATTATTTTACTCATTGTGTAATATTCCTTCATTTATGAGTATTTACATAAATGATGTATTGTCCTTCTTTCACTGGTCGTATGTTTCGAAAGATACCCAAGTCGGTAAGGGAACCTTTCACCCTCCTTTTTTTTAAAAGACTTCTTTTGTTGGGTATTTAAATTTACATATTATTATGTTGGGTTTTGTTCCCATATATCCTTATTGATGTAAATTTTATGTCCAAGTGATGATATACACTTTTTATCTCTCATCAACTCATTTTGATGTGACACCGTTAGGCTGTCAAGGGAACTTCTTATCCCAATTTTGATTTCTTTGGGTTCGACACGTAGTTATTGAATATGGAATCCTTTGGATATGTGTGAATGACCATTGATTATTTCACACTTAATGTCCACTTATATTTGGTTTATTCGTTTGTCACACATAATTATGTAATTGATTTATCCTTAAACCAAGGATACCGTCTTTGTAAGGGACTTCATCTCAATCTCCTTTCATTGAGGCATATTTCGTTTTATACACAACTTTCTTTTATACGGTGTATAAACCCCTTTGACTTTTACTTTTATACAAAAGTAAACTTTTTCTATGAAGCGTTTTACAAAACGACAAAAAGGAAATTTTCTTTTAACGTACGCGGTGACAACGACCTTTTCCGCCGCCACGAGTATTATTTGGTCTTTGGCTTCCTCAAAAAACCATAATGTTTTTAAAATAAAATAAATACCATATACTCTTTTATGTATTTTGGTATTGAAAATGGTTTTGATAAAGGATTCTATTATGATTGAAATGTGGAAATGTTATCATTCCTTTATATTGGTTTTATGTTTTATGATTTTATTATGGTACTTGGACATTTTAACGGGTGGTTACGTTATAAACCAAATGACGGGTGGTGCCGTGAATAACAGGACGGGTGGTTACGTTATAACCTCCAATGGATTGGGTATGGAAGTAGGCCGTATGGCTATTCCATTTAATATGTATGGAAATTGGCCGTATGGCTATTCCATTAAGTGATATGTGTGGGAGTCGACCGTATGGTTATTCCACTTAAGTATGTTTATGTACCAAGTTACCTTTATATATGTTATGTGTTCTTTATATGGGTTTTATGGTAATCATTTGGTTAAAAAAAGGTAAGTAATGATATTTTATTCAGTGAAGTGTTTTTACTACTTCATAAAGGTGAAAAGTATTACCTTGATAAAGTATACATGGTTTACTTTTTGTTTTGATAAACTAATAGTTTTTTTGTGTATCCCTTACTGAGTTTTTATGCTCATCCCATGTTTTTGAAATGTTTTTCACAGGACTTAGCGTGGAATAGGGTCAAGGATGGGATCAAGGGAAAGTCATGCTACCTAAAACATGAAACTAGACATGTTTCTTTTTAGGATTTTTTTATTTTATGGAAATTTAGTAGAAGAGACTACTTTGTGATCTTTTGAGATGTAATAGTTCTGTCCTAATTCTCCAAAACTCTAAACCTGAAAATATCCTCAATGTGAATTATTAATTTAATTTAATTTTAAGTAAGGTTTGAGGCTGGGGCCTTATAGTTGGTATCAAAGGTCGGTTTAGATAACTTTAGAGGTTAGGGTATTCTTTAAGCATAAGTGACATTACCATAATGGTTAGGATTTCAGATAGAGTCCTAGTTTTAGATAAAGTGAATGAGTAAGAATATCATAGTGTTTATCTTCCTCATTAGTACATGATGGCTTTGTTGTTATACTCACACTGACCATTTTTGGTTTTAATAAATGGCTGGATCTAGCAGGCACCAAGGTAACGGTTGATGTGAAGGAAACTGTGACAGTTTTATGAGTGAGCAACTGAATGATATGGGAGCTGTAATGAGAACTCTTGTGTTTATCCTCAACCAACTATCTGGAGTTATTATTGACCACCAAAACCTTGGAGATTTCTCTAAGGCATCATATATGCAAGAATCAAATCCCTACGGAAGTATAGGTAATAATCATAAAGGTGAGTGTGTTCAAAAAACTATGTGTCAAAGATGCGGAAAGAAACACCTAGGAAAATGTTTCAAAGGGATAGAAATATGCTATATATGTGGAAATGAAGGTCATAAATCAAGAACCTTCCATGGAAAAAGGAAGAATCCAGTTGACTCGAGGAAAGGGAAAGAAGTTCTTTCTGAGGGATCAATTGAATGTTTAAAATGTGGTGTGAATGGTCATTATGAAAACACATGTCCTATGGAGAAGTTTCGTGAATGGGGTCACCAAGAGCGTACCAATATTCGTTTACCAATACCCAATGCCATTCCGATTGAGGATGAAGAAACTGACAATGACCAATCAAAGGTATGTACTAATTCATGACTATTGTTTACCTATTTTGGAATCTTAGGATATGATTCATGATTTTTATTGTAGGAAAGAGGTATTTTGGAATAAGTTGGAAAGGATTGGATAATGAACCATGAAGAATGTTGAATGAGTAAGATGTCAACATATAATGGCTTCAAGAGTTATGGTGAAATTCTTAAGAGTATTAAGTCTCCTTTGATGATGGGGATACATTAAAAGACTTTTTATATTATGTGTAACCCTGATGTTTAATATAGGAAAATTATATTCAAGTAATAGTTATCTTTTCTTTTGTGGACATAGTTATAAAGAACCATTTGGGTTTATATGATCCTTACTTTTGAGGTAATTATGGGTTACTATATGTTATGATTGAAGTGAAAGGCATGAGATAAAATTGAGGTTAAATTATGTTATGGTTATTTTTGATGATTTTATCCCTTTTGGGGAATTATTTGAGAATTATATAGTTTTGAAAAAAGGACAACACGTAGACCGTGTGACTACCCGTCGCGTTGGACAAATCTGCGGGAATCGAACCCACAACCAAAGTGCAACTTGTCTTTATCGCCTACCACTGGACTACGTGAAGTCCCTAGTTAGTTTGACTGATTCTTTTTAGTTATATGATTTTATTAATTAATAGTAAGATGATTTTGGATTATTTATGAAAATTATTAACCTATCATGGAGGATATGTGATTAGGTTAATTACTTTTCAATACGAGACTTTAGGAGCAACTGATGTTGTTTGGATATAAATGTTACGATTTAACTTGAAAGACTATGTGACTAAATCCTTAAAATGTTTGTGTTTCAATCTTAGATTGGTTCACTTTGAGGAATTTTATGGACAAATTGCATATCAGATGGTCCTCGTTGAACTTTGGGTTTTGTTGGATAAATTTTGGAGATTAAGAATAGATTTTCTTTCTAGTGGGTTATCCTTTTCTGGGTTATCTGATCTTGTACTAATCTTTTGGGTTTTGGTTTTGGTTAAAGTCTAAAGACCTGGTAAGTATGTAGTTCTCTTTTTTGGGTTAGGTAATTCTCTAGAAGTTGATTATAATACTCTTAATGTGAACAAGTCTTCCTAAATACTCTTCTTTTGGTAAAAATATGAGTTTGATTAAGGAATCTAGTAAAAGTTGAAAGTCAACATGATAAGTGATTATGTTTCCTTATGAATAAATTCCTCAATAAAAAGTATCTTAAAACAATAATGTTGTCTATTAACTTTTCCTATTGGGGAATCGAATACCGTTTAACCCCTCACAAGTTTGTGATTTTCTCATGGTTAACTTTCTCCTAAACATGTTTTCTATCACTCTCCATTAGAACATGACCCTATGTTTTCTCCTCCATGTCCATGTTTTTATACTTGGAATCCTAGTATGGGTAAACTCGGGTGACCTTTGTACTTATCTTTCTTTATTTTAAAGTGATTGTTTTACCGACTCTTATCCGATGTGGGACTTTCAAGGATTTTTCCAAGCCCAATTTTAAAATTGCGAGGACGCAATTCCCAAAAGGGAGGAAGGATGTAACGCCCCAGGTAAATAAAGAATATGACATCTTTATATTTATCCATATTTGTGAATCAAATATTAATATTACTTTAAAGGGGATTCTATGCTCGATGGCGTACCCAATACGCAACAACGAGTTTCTTGGGAATCTTACGTTGCACTCTAATAATAAAATAATATTATTTTAAATGGTAGTTAACATGTAGACGTTGTATTGGCGGTAATGGATACAAATAACTAAAATATGATTATATATGTTTTTTAAATGTTTTTACATTTATCCAAAAGCTTAAAATACGGAAAGAATTCAATTTCAGGCTTTTATACCCTAATTTTCACTAAAGGTTCACTCATCGCCTTTTGATGGCGAACTGTCATTAAAAATAGTTTTGATCACATTTATACATTCTTTTGGGTCAAATAAAACTCTTCTTTAGAATTGAGACATCAAAATTTACTTTGTGTAAATTTTTGGTATTTTTCCGATAAAGTTCATTTTTTTAATGAGTAGTGTAAAATGTTGTTTTTTAATTCTAAACCGCTTTTTAATCTAATTTATTTATATGATTATAATATATTTTTAATTGGTTTTAAAGTGAAATTAGAAAATATTTTTACCGTTAAATCCAATAGTGGTCGTTGGAATTAATTTCACTTTGAAATCAGACTTAAACTAGTGTCAATCTTTTGATACTTATTGTTTCATAAAAACATGCTATTTGCTCTGACAGCGGGAATTAATTATTAAATTAATTAATGCAACTTATATGTTGTGAATTTTGTAAAATGGACTTCATTTTTGAATTCGGAATATCAAATATAGCTTAGGGTGAATTTTTGTTATTTTCTGAAAAACCTCAATTTTTGATGAATAGTGAAAACACTAAATGGTACTTATATTAAACTGATTTTTCGTTTAAATGAAATTTTACCACTTCTGTGTTTTAAATTTTAAAAATCCGACATACATGGTTGTCATTAAGAAGTAAAATGTGGTTCAAAGAGATAAAAATATTTTTTTGGTGAATAGTAACTTATTAAGTTTTTAATCGCGATTAGAGGTAATAGTGCAATTTAAGGCAAAAATTATATTATAATAAAATGAAAATACCTTGACACATGTCCTAACCTTATTGGATGTGTCATGGAAGACCAAGAAATGCCATGGGTCAACTTGGGGACCCCATGGAGCCACTTTGGTTGGAAAATGACATAAATACCTTTTATTTAATGTTAATGTAAAAAATGGCACAAACATGATGTGTTTTACTAAAACAATTTTTTAATGGGGTTATACAAGTCATATTTCTTATTATAAATATTAATTGGAAAGATAAAAATATTTAATACATCATAGTAATTTTTTTATAATTTTATTCATTAATTAAATTAACTTATATATGACATAATAATGATGCAGTGATGACATCATTATTTGACGATTTAAATAAAATGGAAAGATAATGAAAACTCTATGAACTAAACATGTCCAAAACTTATTGGATGGGCGGATTTCGAACCCTTATCACCTTATACACGAATTATATAAATGTGGGACCTTTTAAAACCGAAACAAATTTTCAAATAAAGTAATATTTTTTTACATTCCAAAAGTGCCTCTCCTCTCCTCTTATAAAAGGCCCCCACTTCTACCTCATTTCACACACTCATCAAACCTTTGGCTCGGCCAAACCCTTCCCATTTACTCTCTCCACATCCCTCTACTCATCCTAGAGGATTCCCTTTGGGCATAATCCTTTCAAATGAAGCCTTTAGGCTCAAATCAAAAGGAGTTACACTTTTAAAGGTAATTCATTCTCTCATGTTCATTTGTTTTATTTTGCTTCTCCAATCCCCCTAAACTCTTTTTATTTACATATTTTGTAACAAAACCAGTATATTAAATATACTAGGATGTTTTTATAAGATTTATTCGATCTACACTCTCACACAACTACATCAAATGGTTAAAGAACATACAGTTTCTGTGGATGGCGAAATTCTGCCTCCCGAAACGATGATTGTTCAATACTCATTTAACACCTTCAAAGGTGGACATTATGATGTCACTATTTTTATATATGATATATAATATGTTTATGTTTTCCTTAAGCTTCTGTTTTTTTTTCATTTTGGGCATACCTTTATGGTTTCCATTATGGGTAAACGCGATATCTTCATTTTAGGAAGTGCGGACTACCGCCCCCTCAAAGTGATTTGATTCGTTAAATACCATATGTGGGATGTATAAAGGATATAACTATGATATAATATATGATATTATACTGTAATTATAATATACCTTTATATCATTATTATTCCATTCTATAAAATACGAAATAAAAATGAAAGTAGCGTTCATGCGTACGTACGGCTTACCGTCTGCATGAACGGTGCATTTCATTTCTTACCTCTAAATGATTATGTAATGTTATAAATTCATGAATGTACTGGATATATATGAAATATATGATATCTAAATCATGAATAAAATTCTGGATATAATAAAAATTTGGCCACACGAACAACATGTAATTGTAAGAAGTCCACTTTCGACTTAAGAACCAAATATCGGCAAAACAAATATTATTAACTTAAATGATTACATAATGTTTATTACATGGTAATAAGTGATATAAAAGGAATAATGAACTTGTAAAAGGTTCTTAAGGAAGTATAAATTAACTCAAGCTTATTATTCAGGAGATTAAAGAACGATCGAGTCAAGTCGGACCCGAGGTAAGGGATCTTACTCCTCTCTTTCTTTTTTTAAGTACACTCTTTATGTCATTCCCTCTAAAGATCATATTTATTGTTATTGGGATGTTATTATATTTTACAATTACTGTAATTTTTATGTTCATGTGATTAGAGACCCTATTCTCTCTCATCAATCCATTTTGTATGTTCTGAGTGGCACCGTTAGGCTGCCGAATTTTCGTAAGAGATCTAACCTCTCTCTTTCTTTTTAAGTACCCCCCTTTATGTCACTTCTTTTAATCTCCTATTTGTTACGATGGGGGATGTTATTTCATATTCCTATTGCTGTAAATTTTGTTTTAATGTGATGAGATACCCTATTTGATCTCATCAATCCATATTTGGAAGTTTTATGTGGCGTTGTTAGGCTGCCGAGTTTTCGTAAGTGATTTTTCATCTCACTTTTATTCCTGTGAGATTTATGCTACATTTTCCACATTTTCCTTTGAGTGGTGTATGTACTGACCATTATTTTACTCATTGTGTAATATTCCTTCATTTATGAGTATTTACATCAATGATTTATTGTCCTTCTTTCACGGGTCGTTTGTTTCGAAAGATATCCAAGTCGGTAAGGGACCCTTTCACCCTCCTTTTTTTTAAAAGACTTCTTTTGTTGGGTCTTTTAATTTACATATTATTATGTTGGGATTTGTTCTCATATATCCTTATTTATGTAAATTTTATGTCCAAGTGATGAGATACACTTTTTATCTCTCATCAAATCATTTTGATGTGACGCCGTTAGGCTGTCAAGGGAACTTCTTAACCCAATTTCGATTTCTTTGGGTTCGACACGTAGTTATTGAATATGTCATACTTTGAATATATGTGAATTTACTTTAATTATTTTACACTTAATATCCACTTATATTTTGTGTATTCGTTCATCACACATAATTATGTAATTGATTTATCCTTAAACCAAGGATACCGTCTTTGTAAGGGACTTCGTCTCAATCTCCTTTCATTGAGGCATATTTCGTTTTATACACAACCATCATTTATACGGTGTATAAACCCCTTTGAATTTTACTTTTATACAAAAGGAATCTTTTTCTACGAAGCATTTTACAAAACGACAAAAAGGAATGTTTCTTTTAACGTACGCAATGACAATGACCTTTTCCGCCACCGCGAGTATTATTTCGTCTTTGGCTTCCTCAACAAGCCATAATGTTTTTAAAATAAAATAAATACCATATACTCTTTTATGTATTTTGGTATTGAAAATGGTTTTGATAAAGGATTCCATTATGATTGAAATGTGGAAATGTTATCATTCCTTTATATTGGTTTTATGTTTTATGATTTTATTATGGTACTTGGACATTTTAACGGGTGGTTACGTTATAAACCATATGACGGGTGGTGCTGTGAATACTAGGACGGGTGGTTACGTTATAACCCCCAATGCATTGGGTATGGAAGTCGGTCGTATGGCTATTCCATTTAGTATGTATGGAAATTGGCCGTATGGCTATTCCATTAAGTGATATGTGTGGGTGTCGACTGTATGGTTATTCCACATAAGTATGTTTATGTCCCAAGTTACCTTTATATATGTTATGGGTTCTTTATAGGGGTTTTATGGTAATCCTTTGGTTACAAAAAGGTATGTAATGATATTTTATTCAGTGAAGAGTTTTTACTACTTCATAAATGTTAAATGCATTACCTTGATAAATTATACATGGTTTACTTTTTGTTTTGATAAACTAACAGTTTTTTGTGTTTCCCTTACTGAGTTTTTATGCTCATCCCAAGTTTTTGAAATGTTTTTCACAGGACATAGCGTGGAATAGGGTCAAGGATGGGATCAAGGGAAAGTCATGCTACCTAAAACATGAAACAAGACATGTTTCTTTTTAAGAGTTTTTTATTTAATGGAAATTTAGTAGAAGAGACTACTTTGTGATATTTTGAGATGTAATAGTTATGTCCTAATTCTCTAAAACTCTATACCAGAAAAGATCCTCAATGTGAATTATTCATTTAATTCAATTTTAAGTAAGGTTTAAGGCTGGGGCCTTATAATATGTACTGGTTCTTTGTAGGTTTAGCAATGAACAATGCATTGAGGTTCGAATGGATCATTCTACTCCTCTATTTCTGCCATGGGATTTTCCTTTCAGTAGTTTACAGTTAGATTCCCTTCCTTTCCACACCTAAAGAAATTCTCATCACCTACAGGCAATTTCTGGAGTGTTCTTTCTCCACCTTTGGCAAGTGGGGTGCTGGATCATCAAAGCACTATTGAATTTATCCATCAGACCCCCATCATTGAATTCCATTTTATGCTTCTTATCCCCATGGTACCAATGAGAATATACAATACCCATTTTGACCATGAGGGAAAATTGGACAATTTACTCATTTTTGTCAAATCCATGGATTGTCAGCGTTTTCGGTAGGCTAGGTTTCAACCCACCAAAGTAGTGATCAACATTGCATTCAGGTGTAATGAAAAATCTGAATTTTTATCTTGCATTCATTTTAATGTTTTCCTCGTATTCTCTGATAGATTCAACATCATTTTCATTAGGTAAAGGAAGTCCCTTTTTATCTTAAGCAGGAGGGTGCGCGGAAAATATTTTTCAAAAAACATCCTCCAAAAATCCATCCATTCCAACGCCTCGATCTCCTCCTCAGGCTTTGTATTTTTGATCAATGAACACCATTCGTCAGATTCACCCTCTATATGATAAGAATCCAGGAGAACCTCCTCTTGTTCACAAAATTGAAGGATGTAGAAGATATTTTCAATGGAGTTGATCTGTTGTTTGGTGATTGAGGGATTAAATTATTTATTAAAAGTAAGAGGACATTGCCTCATGATGCTTTCGATAGTGACATGTTCTTTCTTGGATTGGGGGGGGGGGGGGGTTGAATGATACTCTTGGCCCATGATTCTATTTAAATATTGAGTTAACTGAGAGAGATGCGTGACAATGTTCTTGATTCCCGCTCCCATCAGATTGGGCATCTCATTAGCACAGTCATCACATTGATCTTGACATCAGTTGTTAGCCCGTGTAATACTATTACTGGCCATTGGATGGAATAAAAGGAAATATAGGGGTAACACATAAAGGGTAATCTGAGGAAAAAACTGATGAATTATAAATGTCTTTTATTTACTTAACTTATGAATCTATAGTCTTCAATCTCTGTCATTCATGATCTAATTTCTAACAAATAATATTTGGGAATTTTTTTTAATTCCATTAAAAAGGGTTCATACTATTCTATTGAATTTACCAAAGAATATCCACCAGGAGTGTCGTAATCAATAGTGAAACAAGGCCCATGGCCGTTCACCAGTTCTCTTTTGAGTCTATCTCAATGTGGTGTTTTCGGGTTTTACCCCAAGGATACATATGTGCTAGAGCCGCCTCTTACTACTCATATCAAGACAGGGATTTATATGCTTGATAAAACACTTACTCAATACTCACCATAACATAGGGATGTTTTTATTATAATTATTGTTGTCTCAAAGTATTCACTAGTTTTTTATAATCCTAATCCCAAAAATAACTAAAACTATCCTCTGATACCAAATACAACAACCATGCTTTTTATTACACACTTAAACACAATTTATAATATAAAATATTCACTTGATACAACATATATTATCATGAGTACTAGTGTCTTTGGGGATTAAGAACATTATTTAGATTCTTAATTCATAAAACAGACAATATCATCATTGAAAACATCTTTTACATGAGCACTACATTCCCTCGTACTTATCATTTCCTAGGATAACCAGAGGACATGCAATTGAAAAGGGTGAGCTAAAAATCCATGTATGGGAATAAACAACGAATAAATTGATGAATAAAAACATGTTAGACAATATTAATATCAATGGATCACATGTGAATAATGAACATAAAGTCATGATAAAGCATGATAATCATAACATGGAAATGTGGCAACAACACTTAACATGTAATTAGCATGAGCCAAGGCACATTGCAAATGAATCATGAGTAAACACTCATTTCACCTAAATCACGAGTAAAACCTCATTGAACATGAATTAAAATGATTAAAAACACATTTCACATGACGTATCGTGTTACTATACAATACCCAATTCATTGGAGTGCTATCAGGGTGCACCCTTTATAAAAATTTATTTTAATGCCTATGTGTGCCACATGGATCATATTAAATGGAATCAATTAACATCATTAGTTATTACAAGATTATGTAATGTGGAATAAATAAATGAAATACCATTCGAAATGTATATGTTCCAAAAAGGTGAATGCCCTTGATATAGACATGGGTATATTATTCACTACAAAATGATCTTGGTTTTGAAAACGCGGTGCAAATTCGGCAGCCTAACGACATGAAATAAGGAATCATGAAAATGGTTGATAACAGTGAAAATAATGTATCATAATATGTACATGAAATAGATAGTAAGGGTGCATATAGATACATGTCCCAACATATTTAATGGAATTAAGATGCATAATACAAATGAATTATTTGGATTTAAAAGAGGAGATAGAGATTTCTGACTAAATTTTGGCATGATAATGAGGGTACATAGGTGGCATTAATGAGTGAGAAAGGGGTTTCCCATCATCCAAACATAATTAGAGAAGTATTGGGGGTGTAAAATCATAACCAAAAATTTGTAATAGAAAATCAAATGGAATAACTACTTAAACAAAATTGGAAAAAAATGAGAAAGGAAGAAATCCCTTACATGGGAGTGTGATCGAAAATTCTTGGGAGAGGCTTGAGAGAGGCTTCTTGGGAGCTTGGGCCACCTTGGGAGGATTATAGAGTCAAGAGTTCAGGGGTTGTTCTAACTCTAAAGGCATTGAGTGAAGATGAAGTTGGAGGTTGGGTGGGTTTATATAGAAATGGAGAGGGTTTTTTTTATTATTTAGTTTTGGAATACCTCACATTATACTAATCGAAACCACAAACCAGACCATGGTTTTTTGTCCCATGATTTTTTCCAAAAGGTAGTGGAAAACAATATTTTATATTTCCAATGTCCAAACTTTTTAAAATAATATGTTTTTTTATGTGGAGGTGAGTCACACTATCAAGGAAAATAATTGAAAAAGAAAAAAAGTTTTATAAGTCTTGGAGGGTCCACTAAAGCTTTGTAAAATAAGTCAAAAAAAATCCAAAATCACATTATTTTAATGCTAAAAAATATATTGGCCGAAAATAATATTTATAGTATTTTATTAAATCACAATTGGGTCATTATTTTTTCATAAAACACATTATACATTTGAACAGTTTTTAATTTTTACCCAAAAATTCGACTATCTCAGAAAATTTTGAAAAATTCCACATTGGATAATTTCGACATCATGATTCCCAAAATTAATACTCATTTTATCTAAATAATTTTATAAATATGTGAATTTTTACATTTAAAATAAAAACCAACATTTATAAAAAATTCTTAGGTTTTTACAAAACCTGCTTTTGAACCTTAATAAATATTACAATTGGATTCAAAAAATTATATGATAATTTATATTTAATAAAAAATAATTTTATAATAATATAATATTAATATATTATTTAAATAAAAATTCCATTAATTCATCCAAATAGATTTCTTAGTGGGATATTAACTAAAAATACTATTTGTGATTAAAAAACTACTTACAAAGAAACAATAATAAAATGAAAGAAATTATTTATAACAAAATAATGTACATAGTCATAGTTCTAGGGTCTTGTTACATAACCCCATATAACACACGCATAAGTCCAAAGGGTACGGTGTGCGATGGTGTTAGACTCTTGTGGTGGCTCGGATAACATCACTCGTGTGGTAATCTCTATTAACTTCAACTTCTACCATAGTCGATTCCGCTCAAGCTTAACATGTTCAATCTCATATTGGGCTTGGTCAAGAGAGAATCCAAATTATGTCACCTCCTTTCCGAGCTCTGAAAAATGGGCATCATATGGGGAAAGTATACTGGATGAGGCCACTACTTCCTTTGTCTAAGTAAATTGGATTTGTTAAATCCTTATATTTATAATAATCATGTGATCAATGTTCAAAAACTATATTAGAAATGATCACACTTCATGATGGTATTTTAAAATATAGATATATTAAACCAATGATGTTCACATTTTATATAATCATAATAAGACATTTAATTTGATCAAGAGAAATTTACATTAATGAATGTTTGGGTCATTGCATCATTCATATAGGAATCCTCCCACACAATATGTGGTATATGATATATATGAGGAAATAATTATTAAAATTATTATCCAATTTTTAATGTAATAAAAAATATAAACATAGAAAAATTATGCTAGTTTATATGCACACCAAACGATATACAACATGGTTCAACCAAAGAGATACTAAAAAACATAGGATATGCCCAAGGAACTACCCAAAACTCTGGCCAAGTATTTGTTACCTCAATGTTAGTCACATCCATAAATATACATTCAATAATAGAATAATCTATATTAAATAATAGAATATAAAAAGTAATGTAAAAATCAGCATATCATATATTTCAAAGTGGGATATTAATTATTTGGGACACATCTAATGCATGAAATTAAAATATCTAATGTGATACTATGTGCCTATAGATAATATATGAATACACACTAAATCTCACAAATTAGTATATGAATATCTTGTATATCTTATAAAACCTTTACATTTTCCGAAATATTTTTTAATTTAAAATTTAAAATTTTGTTATTTTTCATTAAAAACAAAACTGAATTTAGATTTAATTTTGTGAAACACTATTTCTATCATACATTACATAAAAAAATAATTTTATATTTTTTTATATACAACAATGAGTTTAAATGAAATGTTAAATAAAATTTAGATATTATTATTAAATTTTATAGTTATCTCCTAAGAATTAATATTTTGGTATTAACAGTATTAACTAAATCATGCAAAATATATTTTCAATATATATAAATGTAATGATTTATTTTATGAAAAATTAATTAAAAATTATATAAAATATATTTAAAAATATATGAAATCTTTTTAGAAAATTATTTTTTTCTTAAATAAAATTAGTACTACCATAATAAATTACAACCCCACTTATGCTGAAATATTTTAGTAATTTTATATATTATATATATTAATCTAGATTTATAACAGTTATCTTTTATTTTTTCTTACAATAGTTAAAGAGAAATCCAAATGTAGTCCTAAAAGCTTTTTTTTCTAAAAATTTGTTTTTTCACCATTTGTGCTCATATTTTTAAACTAGTTTTTTTAATTTTTAAAAAATTTATTTGAAAAAATAAGGATAAATTTTGAAATCATTATTTCAAAATTATCTTTGGTGAATTTTTTTATAATTCTTTAAAAAGATTGATATTTTGATGAAATGTGAAGAAATATTTGATTTTAATTGAAAACTATAATTTCATATATTTTTTTTATAATGTTAAATTATATTCTAAATTGGGTTTAAATTAGATTAGTTATATATCTATTAATCAAATTTAATTCCTTCGATTTATTTTCATATTGAATTTTTATATAAAAACTATGTAATCTCTTTATTTTTTCACTTTGTAAACTAATATTATCATCACATATATGGGATTAATTTAAAATTCAGTTTTGAAAATTATATGAAATGAAATTTAAAATATGGATTTTATATATTTAAAAAAAATAACTTGTTACATCAAATAATTACAATATTAAATTTTGCCAAAATTAATAGTGAAAATTGTAAACGTTAATCACCACTATTAAGGTACAAATGGGTTTAAAAAAAGATAAAATATGAGGTTAATGATTAAATGACATAGAAACATGTTTATGATTTGTTTTATGGATATATTTTAACCCTATAATTTCTAATACTTATAATAGTCATTTTGGGTGAATGTTTGCATGATCAAAATGTGGCTACAACATTTTATTTTAAAAAATTACAAGAATACCACTCACCTCACATGGAAAAAGACACCAACATACTCTCTTGTTAACAATATAATACCCTTTATTATAATCCAAGACTTACACAAATGACTAACCAACATCCATCCTCTCAATATATAATACTTTTTTGGTTTTAAATCCATCCTAGGATTTCTTTTTGTGAAAACACTAAGGGGGTTACCCAAAGAAGAGGTAATGTTCTTCTATGAGAATTTTAATTTTATATATTTTTTCATATCATAAAATTATTGTTACCACATATATACTAATATTTTTTATTTTGATGGGTTTACCTAAAATTGTATCATTTTGTTACGTACTTTTACGTATTTCTATTCCATATTTTTGTTTCCCTTATTATCAGAGAGGGTTTTAAGATTTACGATAATGGAGTTAATTTTCAATGTAAAATTTCCTAAATATTGAAGATTTATATATGTTTATATTTCTATATTTTGGTTATAATTTGGTCAGAGGTTCTCTGTAGTTCCGCCGGGTTTGGAGAACAGTAATGTTCATTTAGGATTTTACCAAAATCCAGTTTGTTTATTTTCTGCTGGGAAATTACACATCATGAAATTATAACAATTCCTGACTGGTTTACATGGAATTAAAACATTAAACATAATTTATTAGTTCCCATATATATATTTTTAACTGGAATAAGTCCTGATGGTTTTACACATTGTGAATCGATATACCACAATGAAAATTATGAAGTCATGAATTGGTCCATGGTGTTAATGTTATAATGGTAATGAGAAATTTAAAAACCATGAAAGGTTCATGATCCTGAGTTTGAATATGAGGAAACATTATTTAAATATCTGTTCTAAATAGAATATTTCATGGCGTGTAAAAGATACATGAAAAAAAAATTCTAATGTTTTCTTGGGTGTCACACGTATGATTTGTTATTCATCTGACTATAGGTGTATTCCCTCTTAACCTAGGAGACCACATTGATGATTTTAAAGACCTATTATTATTATTTATTACCTATTTATTGTTAAATCATTAGGTTTGGTGTGTTGTGTTTCAATAGGTAAATGGTCTTTATGTTTTGTCGTTAAAATTCATTGCAGCATCATCGTTGTATAATGTTTTTAGATCCATTTTTCTTATGGTGTTTTTCCTTATAGGTACACTTCTTGATCTTCTTATGGGGGAGAACCTTTTTTGATTATGTTTTGGAGGGTATTAATTCATTGATTTGTTTCTGGATTTACCCATTCCTTAATCTATGTTGTTTATGGGACATGTTTCTATGACATAGGAATAAATCTCTAGGACTCTATTGATGAATTAGTGTTCCTTTCTGGTTGCTGGATCCAGTTCCATACATGAACTATATGATTTTGAGATAAGGGGTGTAATATATAAACTATAATATATGAACTATGTTGTTCTAATTTTAAAAATTGGTTTATAATTGAATTGGTATGATTTATTTATTTCATTAGAAATAGGTTTCCAAAAATGATGGTTTTCTACTTTTTTAGGTAAATTAACAGGGTATTTTTTTACATTGAAGTATGTCTGAAAAATGGTTCTCAAATCATTCATCTGATGACATAATTTATAAAATTTAAAACATGTAAATCCTTCGGTAGTTATGTAGATCATATAGTAATGGGTATCAACTATTTATATTATTAATGCATTCAATCATAGGATGCTTGTCTTCCCCCTAAGACCATTTTTATAAGGACATGATATACATGTTAAGGGGATCAATTTGTTTGGGGTTCCTCTATTCTCTATATTATATAAATACTTAAAGATGTGATAAGATTGATTGTTCATACCATAGGTTGGAGTTTACAATTCATCCTGACTTATAGTGATTTGTGGTGTGATGTTACCTATTTATTGCCATGCATTGTTTTAGATTGTAACACCATGGATTTGATACGATACATTATGCATGATTTGATTTTATATAATTAAATTGGTGGATATAAAATGATTTGATATTGTTTTCCCTACATTATTTGGAACTATGAAAAAGGTCGAAATTTTGTACCATTTTTTATATAATTTTTTTAACTATTTATCATGTTTTTTCTTTATATTTGAGCATGTTCAAATTATTGTGCTATGAATTGATATGGAACACCCGGGTAGTGTCTTACTGAACCTAATTAACTCACACCCTATTCACCCCTTTAGTGGGGTGTATATGTTTGTATGTCATTTGATGCAGGGAATTGAAAGGCTCCACATCAAGGCATGGGGTTTCTATCAGCATTTTATGGGTAGCTTGTGGTGAGACAATCAGGTTTTTCCCATGCTATCACATAAATATTCTATATTGGTTTTATTTTTCCAATACTATTGGACATGTATCATTGAGTTTTTTTAAATTCATTTAAGTTTCATCACTTCAATTTTTTCCTTTTGATATGACATGTATTTATTAATTACACTTCCTTTTTTACTATTTTCATGTATATATATATATATATATCATTTTTTCTTCTAGTTGGTGAAAATAATTACCATTAGTTATTCTAAATTATAAATTGATAGTTTCTAGCCTGTGGGGATCAAGAACATCATTAATGTATGTGACAGCTCAGTTTGGGTACCAGTTTGAGTGGGCATCTGGGTCAAATATGAATGATTTAATTGTCATAGTTGTTTTATCCTCAAGAGCCATCGTCTTGTGATATTTGGTAAAATTCATATGACGGTTATGGGACATGAGAGGTAGGTGGAAGTGAGTTCCTAGATACATCATGTAAGGACATGACTTGAATTTCCATGACATGTTTGGATGTTCTTCTATATTTTTTTGTTAATAAAATCAATCTCAGTTTTAGAATGTGATTTTATAGTATGAATTAATATTAACTTTTTGTCATGTTATTTCTACTATTTTTGATTGCAGTAGAATACCTCAACGATGTCTTACACGGGTTCCTCAAGTGGTTTCAGAAGATGATCATTATGAAAAACCTCCTCTAGATCAGAATCATATCAAGGATAACATGGGAGCATTTAATTTTACTCAATATTATAGAGTGCATTTATATAATTAATTTTTGGGTACTTTTAGGAGATGTTTGAGCAACTGATCGATCACAAGGGTTCTTACAAGACATTACACTGTCCATTAATGGTATAACTAATCCCCAAGAGGCAGAGGACAATTTGACAATGATTTACTAGATCATCAACTTCTTGGAAACACTTGAGAATATTAAGGTGATGTTTTTGGAATTCAGACATGAGGTTACTATTATGTTGTGGTGGGATTCCATGGATCGGGTAGATTGGCATGTGGGATTGGACTTGAAGGGTTTCTAAAATCAATTTTCAGAAATTTTTTATTGAGTTTTAGTGAGGTAAATGATTTTAAATATCCTATGATTTCACTAGGTAGAGGATTCAATGTTGGAATAAACCAACCAATTTCAATAGATCGTTCATTTTTCTCATAAACTGGTAACTGAAGATTGAATGAATTCTCATATGTACCTATAGGGGTTTCAAATAGATATATAATCACATGTATTTATGTTAAATAGTTTTACCTTTGATAATATATTGGACATTGAATAGATTGAAGAGATGAACATGACTAGCAGGGTTGTTCTTTATATCCCTTCAATTCCACTATGTGGTAGCTTCTGTGCTGTATAAGGTAATAATTAAAGGGAAAGATTATTTTAGTACCGGTAGAGGTGGGACACAGTGGGAGTCTGCATCTAAACTATTTCTTATAGCTATTAGTATTGAGCTGAATTTCTATAATTGTGGAAATGTTGGACACACTTCGTGTTCTTTTTATGTAATATTAATGATGTGAAACCATTGTCAATATTGTTTTTATATTCAACATTTATTTTAGGCTATATTTATGAAACATATTAATCATATATCCCCAAATCAAAAGGCTATTATAGTGTGTTCATTTTCTTCAAATACTAAAATGCTCCAACCATAGGCATCATGAGTGATTCACATTCACATAGTAGTTCAGTTTCCGTTGAGGTAGAAGTGGGTCTATGATAGTGAGATGTACCATCAATATTGCATCTTTATAACTTATTTCTTTATTTGATACTAGTGTTTAGAACACATCCATATCTAGTGATTTTATAAATATTCTTATATATCCAATGGATCCCAAGTTAATTTTTTGTTAGTTAGAAACATCTCTTGGAAAGAGGAAATATCAAGGGTTTTGGTGTCCTTGTTAATTAACAATATATGACAGTACGTTAGTGTATTATTTCATCATTCTTAATATAGATATATTTGAAATTATAATTTGTATACATTTTATTCTCATCCATCATGTTTATGTTTATTTTTATCATTAGCAATATGCATTTCTTGCTTCTGATGGGATTGCATGGGTGTTTCACGGAGAGTTGTATCTGAGATATGTTCCTGAAAGATTGTCCCTCCCAGATCATGGGAGTGTGTTATTTGTTATTTTAGTTGATCCTAATGATGTTTCTTATGTCGTTAACCTTCAAACACTTTTTAGGGATTTCCTAAAATATTTCTATATGACTCATCTATCTTCCTCTAGAGAGGGAGGTTGAGTTTATTATTAACCTGGTTCTATGTATGCTGCAGATTTTAATACCCTATTATCATATAGCACCAGTAAATCTGATAGTTCGCAAGATTCAACTGGATGGAATAATATTAAAAGTATTTGTTTTTCCCATTATTTCACCCTAGAAAGCCCCTATTTTACTTTCCATTAAATTATATTGTTCAATCTAATTGTCTGTATACTATCAGAAGTTGGACTACGTAATATTTATGAAATAAGTACCATTTTCCTTGTGTTGATGATTTATTTTTATTAGTTTAAGGGGGAAATGGTTTTCAAGTATAAATATTTTTTTGGTTCACCTTTTTCTTAGATTTCAGGATTTTGATATACCAAAGTTAGCTTTCATGCAAATTTGTGGACATTAAGAATATCTTGGGATATCGTTTGTTCTGACTAACACTCTTGAGGTTATCGTGGATTTAATAAATTGATATTCCATGAGTAGCATGTCAGTTCTATAGTAGAGTTCATGGATTTTATTTTTTTTCATTGAGATCTGAGTACAAGCACAATAACTATTTGATTATTGTTATAGAAATCCAAAGGATTCATCATTTGAATCGAATCATAAAAAATTCAATATATGGATATATGAATTGGGGTTCATTGCTAACATTATTAACGATCATGAAATATCATTTGATCATGAGAATATTATGTTTTTTTCTTGGGTTGATCCTCAAAATGTCATTGAAATTTGTAGAATCCTTGGTCATGCATGATTTATTGATGGCTCCCCAAGGATTTATAAATGTTTGCATCACCATTGACATAGATTACCCAAAATGGGGTGAAATTCATATCGAATGCAATGTATTAGTCTTCTTTTTAGAGTTGAATATAATTTTTGAATAAACACTTATTTTAGTCTTACCAGATCTCAATAATGGTTATGTGTATTTTTTATGATTCTTCTAGTTCTATTTTGGGTATCTTCATCCGGCAATATGATGATGTGGTGTATTTTGGATCTCATGTAAGATTTTTTCTGGCCAAAAGAGTCAAAGATATATCATTTCACAAAAATAATTGAATGTTAGATAGAGGTGGAGGATGGAATATGTTTAAAAATTTTACATTGATATATCTTACAATACGAGTATGTTTAATTTCATCATAGACCCTCTTATATAAAATGTACCATCTAAAGATGTTCTACAATTGTAATAATAGTGGAGCCTTATGAGTATATTTTCTCAGTTTCACATGGATGCTTAATAGTTTCATTTAAGTATTGTTCTACCCATTTTTCATTTATCATCATTGATACTTGATTATATTTTTCAGGATCGTTATCAAGATTATGAGTTCAATGGAATTCTAGAAACCCTATATAGTTGGTGTATTTTTTCTTGTTGGTATATCCTAGAAGATAGAAATATTTGTTCTCAGGATTTGTTTTTCATCCTAGTATATATGATGAGCCCAATGTTTTATTAAAATTTCACAGTTCATCATGTTACATTTATTGGTACACTGCGATTATTTATTATGGTGGCTGGGTATGAATTGAGACATTTCTCACTATGTGACCTATTTTTACCCCTATATAAAATAATGTAGGGGAATATGTTTCTTTATAGTTTTCTTCTACCAACTCTGATGATGGTTTAGAAATGGGACAATGTGTCCATTGTTTTTTTTATACTTCCAAATACTCTATAAGAGAAAGAATAATATTTAGGTTGTGATTGATGAGTGGAAAAAGTCAGCTCAGTTCATTATAATCAAGCACAATAAAAAAGTTAATGATATGGGTAATTTGTATATATATGATATCAAGAGGTTTGATGGGGTTCCTTCTACCATTGTTTTAGATATGGATACTTGGTTTACCTTGAGTTTCTATTGTAGTTTCTAGGAGTCGACAGGGTCTCAGGTTATGTTGAATATAACATACAATTTATATAGAGATTGTGTCCTGAAGTATACTATTCATATCCTAGATGATATTCATTTTGAATGATTCCTATATTTTTTGGATCTTGGGATATCAAATTATTAGGGGATGAATTTTATTATAACAACATTTATTAGTTTTTGATCAAATATGATCCCTTATAGGCTTTGTATGGTCAACTGTGCAGATCATGTCATTTTTGGGATGACATGGGTGATGTCTATTTGGTGGGACTGAGTCACACTTTAGAGTTGTAAATGAGGATTTGGGATATATGTCATCATTTTGTTATAGAATAATGTTTAAAAAAAATCATATGTCGGTCGATGATATTGCCTTTTGGTGTTTTCCATTAGTGACCATGTTTCCTTGAATGTTTATCTTTTGTTGGCTCAATGCCTACTTGGAAAATATGAAATGTTTCCTCAGAGATATGTTGGACCATTTGAACTCACTATGTGGATTTTCCATGGTTCTTATATATTATAATTTAATGTTCTATTTACCATTTTTCATTATTTTTTCCTCATGTCACTACTCAATAAATAAAATCTGAATGAAACTCGTGTATATAATTTCTAAGAGATCAAGTCAGAGATAGAAAATTCTATCATGGAACATCCAGTGGAGAATTTTGACTCTATAGTTAATGTATTATGTGGGAATGTGATTAATTTGGATAAAGTTTTATGTTGAATTGTATCTTGTTCCTATGAGACATAGGATCATTATTGAATTACAAGTGAGTAGTGGACTCACCATTTTCGTGACATCAATCTTCCAGATTACAACTTGGGGATAATGAGTCTTATGGTGGGGATTATGTAACATACTATTAACCACATTCAGGTATTTATTTTCTCTCTTCATGTTTCCCTATTTATTTGGTTTCATTTTTGTAAATTAGCCTAATTTATTGTGTTTTTTTCATTAATTTATTTTTGGTTATATTGAGTAAAGTCATTGTGGTGTTCTCCTAATGTTTAGATAACACCATTATTGGAGTGGTCATTTGTGTCAAACATAGGATGAATAAGATATTTTGGGAAATTAATCCACCTGAAAATATCCCACATTATAAAATAAAAACACATTATACTAAATTTTCACATCATTTTTTGATTTCAAAATAGAATACTTGAACTAGTATAAGGTGTAAATAGTTTTTATACTATAAATTCTGTTCATTTAGTGTAATATATTTTGTAATGAATTGGTAAATGCTTGAAATTTTTACACAGCACGAGATGTTTACACATGATGAAAATGTAGGTATTGGTATTTTTAATCCAATGAAATGTGTTTTTTTGGAATTTGTAATAAATTTTGGAATTCATGTTGTGTAAATTTTACACACAATGAATGTATCATGAGTTCAATCTGATGGGTTATTATTTCATGTTTTTTTATTTATTCGACTATAGGCCTCTTCTATATAAACCTATGATCATTACAAATAAAATTAGGGTACCTTTATTCTTTTTATATCATTTTGTTTAGTGATTTATCATCATGGTTATTGTGTTTCATCTCTCCAGGAAAGTGATCAATGTGTTTCGTTTAATTCCATGAGCATAGAAGAACTATTGATCTATATTTTTAAATTCATTGATCTTGTGGAATTTATATCTCTAGATCTATTTTGTGATCATCATATTGGGTTTGATCCTTTGTTGGGTGTAGTGCAGTGGGTATGACTCCTTTTATTTGTTTTCATGATATACCCTTTTGGTATCTTCTTTATGTTTTGAATGTTATTTTAAGACATTATAATAAATCTAACGTACCTTATTATTGTATGTGTGTTACTTTTTGTTTTTTTATCCCATTTTTGACATGAAAAACCTCAGTTTGAGATTTGTGGTTATATCTATATCAAATATTAGATTATGTGTATTTCAATTGTTTTATAAATAATTTTATAAATTAATTTGAACGATTAAATTCTCTGTGTGGAGATAGGTTTTTGGAAAAAATATTGTTTTCCAATTATTTTGTTAAAATAATAGGTTATTTTTAAATAATTTATAAATTATTTTCACAATAGTTTTCAAATCCTGTTATGGATTAAATTATTGGGAAAATAAGATACATGGGAATTCATGGATACATGGGTGGAGGATGTAGTAATATTCCTAGTCCAGTAATATAATTAATGGTTCACTCTTGGGGAGCTCATCTTCTCTCTTGGCCTATTATTCTTGGAATATGATTGTCCTTTGGGTTGGATCACTTTTAAGTGTGTCTGTCTAACTACTAGATTCAATGTATATATCCAGAGACTTGATGTATGTGAATTTATAGGATTTTGGTATGAGTATCCTTGCTTTAATAGCTTTTTGTTATCCTTAGAGTGATATTAACTATTATTTTTCTTTAACTGTATTATATTTTACTTATATGGATTTCATATCATGTATGATTCACACTTTGATTTTATTTGATTGCTTTGATATATATAAAATGATTTGAATCTTCTTCACTTATTATTTTTGAAATTATTTATAAAAGGGGAAATTTGTTACAATAATCTTGAAATAACTTTTTAACTATTTTCCTTAAATATTTATTAAATTTTTTTCAAGTGGATATTTTTCTAAATTTACATTATATTAAACACTAGGGATATATATTACTTAGTATACTTTTATCACACCATGTGAACTCATTCAGTGGTGCATAGACATTTGTATATTCTTTACGTAAGGAAAACATAGGCACAATAGTAAGGTGATGAGGATTCAATCAGATTTTTCTAGGTATCTAGGGATGAGATGTTGGGACTTTTCCTATGACATGAAACAGAGAGACTATTTATGTTTTATAGTTTCATTGTTGATTGAGTTGTATATTTGAGTTTTTTAAGATACATTGTATTTGTATTACTTTTTTACCTATTAATATGAAATAAATTTTATTTATAATGATATTACATTTTCTCCAATTGTGTATATATATATGTTAGGTTGTTTTCCTATAGTTGAGAGAAATCATTCCATCAAGATTTTATTGATATCCTGGTCCTATTCTTCAACCTATATGGATTGGGAATGCCCTTAGGGTATATGAAATATCCCATCATTTGACAAATTTATGGGGTATTTCGATTAGGTTAATCACAAAAACTTTCTACACTTCCATCAAGTGGGTTATGAAATCATTTTTCTTGTGTATGATAGACTACAACCACCTGAACCGGTGTTATTCATTTATTCATTTCCACCTCTCATGGTTTCATATGATGATGGATATAAAGAATACATAAAATCATTATAGCATTATTTTACCTATAGATTCTTTATATATTTTATTTATTTCTCAATTTCCAATCTATATGGGGTATTATTACATCGCTCATTGGTATGGGGGACTGCCACATTACGAAGCAATGTGATTTGTTATCACTAATATATTACATGTAAGATAATAAAAATGATGTTAACTATTATATATTATACAAATGATATATTGTGATTTTCAAGACATATATTTTTAAAGGATAATGTATTATTTTATTTCCTACCATTTCACTCACTGAAAGATGATAACATCATTCATTGATGTGTAGAATACTACCTCCAGGAAGCATTGTGAATCTATTTTCATAACCAAACCACAAGGAATATAAGTATAAGTTTATTTAAGGATATAATATGGTATTTTTTATATTATGATAATTACATACATATATTATATTACTTACCTCTTTTCTATAACAATCGTTGATAAATGGAAGTGTTACTATTGTGTATGAATGTGGAATCATCTCCATAATCGTAACGTAATTCCTTTAAAAAATACAACTATCACAGTTTTTATTAAATATAAAATTTTATGTTTAAATTTTATAACAATGTCATTATTATTATTTTATATATAATGAAATCATGATCAATGTAATTGGAATGAAAATAACAAATCAAATCATAAACAAAAAACATAGTGGTTATTACCTAAAATGATATTTTATCAATGAATTGATAACAATAATGTAATAAATATTAATATCTATAAAATATTTGATAAGATATATATAAATATTCCTAGATAATATAGTGATAAATATGTTAAATTTTTTTGAAGGAAGTCAAGACTAAATGTAGGGAATTTTAAGTCTCTCTTTTACTTCTGGAAGACATGCAAATTCACGACATGTTTATTTTTTGAGGTTTATATACTTCCCCTTAAAAATTTATCGTCAATAATATAATATTTTTAATGATATTATAGATTTATTTTTATGTTATTCTATATTGGGATTTATGATTCAAGATATTTCCAATGTATAAAGTCATTTTTGACCCAATTTTCCTTATTTGAGACATATGTTCTGCCATAGGCCTTTCATTCCTTTATGAAGACTATATAATTCCCATTTTAAAGGTAATATGGTGAATTTACATATGTTAATAATATATTATATTTCATTTTATTTTATAAATTCATAGGGATTATGATTCTATATTACCAAAGTGGAGATAATTTTATAATACAATCTCATTGTTTATTGGGATTGTTATAATTTTTCTTATAATGATGAAAGGTTAGGATATGTATCTCAAAAATATAATGAATCATCTTATTGTATAGTAATTTCATGAGATTGTGGGGTTTCCCATATTTTTCCTATGTTTTTATAATCTACAGTTGGAAATAAATTTTCAATGAATGATCATCTTTTATATCAAAAACAATTTTTCGTCCAAATACATGTTTTATAAAAATGGAGTCAAATTTTTTTCTAATATTCCAAATATAATTTATTAAATACATATTTTAAAAAAATTAATCTTTAAATAATAATAAAAATGAATTTTAATGTAATTTTATAAATAATTCTCAATATATTTTACTAAAAATGATAAAGGAATATTTGTTTTAACTGTTCGACAAGAGAAAAATTCCCATCATCATAGAAATTTTTCTTCTTTTGAAAATTCATTTATAATTTCTCATAGCTATTTTCAAATAAAAGTATTTTCAAATAATTTTATGATTTAGAAGGTGTTTTCAAACTCTAAAGTCTATGTTCCTCATGAAATGTTTCATGTGATCTTTAAAAATAATTATCAATCTAAGATGAAAACTTCTGATTTATCATCTACAATATTGGCTATACGATTGAATGATACGATCATTATCATTTCTATGTATGATTAATTTTTTTAATAAATTTTTATGAAAATTGTTTTTTTATAAGGGTTATGATGTGATTAAATGATGTGATATTGTGTCACATATATGTATTGATTTCATAGGTCAAACATGAGGTGTGATAGATTTAAAATAATATGTCTTGATTTTCCCCTCTTATAAATTATTTTTTAAATTATTTATTTTACTATTATGATTAGTGATTCTTGAACTATACGTATTAGTGTAAGTAAATGATGAGAACCATAATAAAATGGGATAACATCGAATAATAAGCCCAATTTGATAAAGAGAATCCAAATGGGATGATGACATGGGTGATGGATATTGTTATTATTCCTAATCAGTTTTAATTGAATATAAATAAAAACGTTCACTTTAACCATATTATACACTCACCAACATAGAGAATGATAAAGTTAGTTGAGTGTTCCTTTCGTGGATACCATTTTTAAAATATAATTGACTTTTATATATTTTTTCAATTTTTGATGAAGTTTTTTAGGGAATGTCTTAGATGGATGAGAAGATACTTTTGTATAAGAAATGAACGGGAAAAAGTAATTAAAACATAAAAATAAAATATTTTGTTAATTCAAGAGATGGGAAAAATTGCCTCTCAATGGTATCGTCAACTATTTAATGTATTAAATGAGGAATGTGTTTAAATTATGAAAATCAATGTCCTCGGGGGAAACCTCACGAAGAGAATCATCATGGTTGTATGATTAAGGTTTTTTCTATTCATTACGAGGACACTATGAATTTCATAATAATGTGATGTGGTATTATGTAATAAGATGATATAGGATAGATAATGAATTAAGGATGAGGTGGAATAATTGTATGGTTAATATATTGGAATTAGAGAATTATTATACATGAATCATAATATATTTACTGATTTTTTGGGAAATTGTTCTTAAGAATCTTAAATAATATAATTAAGGGTAATGATGACGGGTAAAATAAATTCAATGGAAAGGTGATACAATACAGAGATCACCTGATTAAAGAAATATGACCCCTAAACTATTCATAATATTGAGAAACTTTTGTATAGTATAGATAAATATATGATTGATATAAATAATGGAAATTTTATTATACTCAATACATTGGAACTGATTAAGTATTTTCTGAAAAAATGTTTTATTCTATTATAGATATAGTCTACAGAGTTCTTCTATTAAACAAATATGTCCATGTATATTTTTTTTATGTATGGAATGAGTAATAATGTATTTTTTAAATAAGTTTTTATAGTTATTAAGGGTATTATTATGTTTCCAATGAATACATGATCAAGGTATTCACATGTTTGGTGTGTGACAATCATGTTATTATTTATAATACATGTGGATTAGGGTTAAATTTATTTTTTATATATTTATTGACCATATTTATACAGTTTTAATTTTGGAAGGGTTATAAGGTTATCTATTAGTGGTATGTCTTATGTTGAACTTTTGATGAGGTTATATAAATTATTTTATTATATAACTATATGATTATTTATTCATATTGGATAAAAAATAATAAAATTTTAATAATTGTCAATAAATATAGATAGAATGAATGACTTTTTTAGTTATTAATACAACAAAAATAAATATATTGGACTAATAAATGATGTGTAAATTGATCCTGGTATATGTAAAGGATGAATTTTTTTAAAATAAACTGATATAGATTACATTTTCATATGTTATGAGTCTATATAGAAAAATAATACCATAAAATTAAGAAAAATGTTCTTCAAATATTTTTTTTATATTATCATCAATTATGATGATACCAAGGACCTTTTAATGCCTCTTTTAATTAGGGATTTTAGGTATTTAACATTCTCAAAACTATATTCGATATCACTTTACATTAATATTTTGGTGTTACAGATCTCTTTTATGTCCATGTTTTCACTTAGAAACTATGTTTTTATATTTGGAAACCGAGTATTTGTTATTATAGATGAATTTTACTCATCCATTTCTTTTTTTCAAGAGGATTTTTTATTAACCTTTTTACATTGTGAGTTTTTATGAAGGAATTTTTAAATATCAAACCATTGATGACCAAGGTAAATTTCAAGGGAAAATTTATTTTAAGGGGAATAGAATATACCACAATGAGATTTTTTGTAATATATATTTTTCAATAAATTTATACTTTTTTATATTTTTCATTTTCTGAATTATGTATTTTTTATCATGTTACATGAAACACATATTTTATCATGCATTACATGTAAAAATGAGTTTAAATGAAACATGACATTTTATTGAAATATTATTTTTTTAAATGATAGATATATCCTATATATTGTAATTTATGGGATTTAAAGTATTATTATTTTTTAAAATATTTGATCTACTTATGTAAAAAAAAATATTTCCTTAAGGAACAAAAAATTATAAATTAAAATAAAATATATTTGAATATAATGAAATCTTTTTTTAAACTATTTTGATGAATAAAATGTGTTATACCTCTATAAATTTATGAAATATCGATTTTTGAATAATATTATATAATTTTTATAGTATATATATTCAATTAAGTGTATAAAATTTATCTTATGAGTTTCTAATCTTAGATAAAAGAATACATCCAAATTTATGTTTGAAAATTGTATTAATTTTAAGTGGTTTTTCACCTTTTGTAAATAAATTACCACTATTTAATAATATATAATTTAAAATATAATATTACTTTTTAAATATAATTTCAAAATTATTTTAGGGTGAATTGTGGGATTTTTTCTGAAAGGACTATATTTGTGATGAATGGTGAAAATATAATAAATTTTAATTTAAAATTTCCTTTTCATTTAAGTTATTTATAAATTAAACATTATATGATAAATATGTTTTAAATTTAATTTAGTTCAAATATATATATATATATATATATATATATATTTCCCTAATTCAGTTAATTTAAGTAATTTCATCAATATTTTTTATATAATAACATTGTAATCTTTTGATCTTTTTTTCATTGAAAACCCATTTTCTCATCATATCTAATGAATTACTATTAAATTATATTTTAACACTAATATGAAGAAAATTTATAAAAATTGATTCCATAATTTAAACAAAAATAATTCATATTATTAAATTATTTAAACATAACTATTTACTAAATTTAATAGTGAAAAAAGAAAAAAGTATTCACTGATGTTAATGTAAAAATGGCATTTTCGGTGGATAAAATATAATTAAAATGGTGATAAAGACCTAAATTATTGTTTAAAATTTATATTGTAGACATATTTAGACCAAATTTTGTTTAAGTATCAAGAATAATCCATTTTGGAACTATTTTTTAATTGATAAAAATGCTTACAATATTTCCTTTCATATATTAAAACTGTGCGACTCACCTCACATATAAAATTCCACAACTATCCACTATTATTCACACCATAATACTCTTTTGGTTAATAAATGTCCAGTAAAAATCACTTACCACCTTCCATGATCTAAACCATGAATCCTTATTTTGTTCAAAAATCTATCCTAAAATAGAATTTTGGTGAAAACCATAGGAACCACCCGAATAAGAGGTCAAGATATTCTATAAGATTTGTTATTTTATTTCATCATACACCTCCTTAAATTTTTATTAAAACAAGGAAATACAAAAACATTCCTTATGTGTATGATGCACTAATGCTTCACAAAGAGATGTGATTCACATTCACTAACATTGTAAATGGAAGATAATAAGGATAAATGTAATAAATATATGTAATATAAAGGAATATATTATTATTTTATAGAAATATTTATCATTATTAAACTATAATATATCATTTTAATTCTTATGTTTCCCCTCACTGAAAGATAATAGCATCATTCATGAAAATGTATACTACTCCCTTTACGAAGTGAAGTGACTCTCTTTTCATTGCCACACCCCCAGGATGATATATATAACTATATTTAATGAAATAAAATGGTATATATTATGTTATTATAATTATTTAAATATGTGACATTACTTACCTTCTTTCAAAATTGATTATTGGAAAATAGAAATGTTACTCATGCATGTATAAACATTATCATCTCCATGATCATAACATACTTCATTTCCAAAAACAAATATATATTTTGTGGTTGTCATTAAAAAAAATATTAATGTCTAAATATTAAAATTATTTCATTATAATTATTCTTAATTTGATTCAAACATGATCAATGTAATATTCCTGAAAATATAAAATATAAATGATTAAGAAAAAAACACAATAATTATCCATAACATGATTATAAAAAGGATTTGGAAATAAATTGGTAATAAATGGTCATAAATAAATCATATATTTTGGAATAAAAAAATTATTGTTCAATAATTAATTTATAAAAAACATTATATCATATAATAGTTTCTAATGTTCACAATGGTAGTTGAGACATAATATAAACGATTTCAACTCCCTCTTTTATTTATATAAGGCATAAGTAAATTAACCACACTTTTTTTATGATAAATATAATCACTGAATGGATATTATAAATTGTATATATATTTGTTTTAATTATTATTAATGATTTATTATATTTTATGTTTTATTGGTTCATAGGATTCAAGAGATTACCAAAGAGGTACGATAATTTTAACTCAATTTTCCTTCTTGGTGACATAAGTAATTTTATCCACCTATCATATTTTATGAGGTTAATAAACTTCCCCTTTTATATTTAAAATATTAAATATCATTATTTACATGATTTTTTATGTGTTATTAAATTTTATTACATTATATTTCTTATAATTCAATATTACCGTTGTGGAAAGAGTTTAATGTTACAATATCATTGTTTATCAAGATTGTTATGAATATTCTTATAATGACACAATATTATGATATATATCTCAATAATATCTTGAATTTTATTATATTATTTGTATTTCATGATTTTTAAAAGTCTCCCATTTATTTTCCACTCATTATGTGGTGAAGAGTTCCAAATATATTTTTTAATAAATAAGTGTTTTTTATCAAAACTCCTTTTTATACCAAAATCATGTTTTAAAAGAAATTAAAATGTTTTTAACATTATAAAAAAATTATTAAATAAATTTGTATCCATGTTTTAATTGTTGAAAATAAAATTAATATTAATATTCATGTCCCTTTCTAAACAATTCTTATTTTTCTTTTACTAAAAATGTGAACTATATATTTGTTTTAACATTCACAGCATATAAGAAATCACATGTCATCCAGAAAATTATTTGATTTGATGATTAATTTATAATTTTTTAATGTTATTATCAAATAATTTTTTTCTAAATGATTTATTATGGATATGATTGAATTATACAATACATATTCTTTTTCTATATATTTTTTTTTTAATGATTAAATGTTTATGAAATGAATTTTCATTACATGGGTTGTGATGTGATTATATGATGCATGTTATGTGATGTTGTGGCACACATTAGTATGGATTTAATTATGAAATGGGTAGTACCTATATCAACCAACAATAATTTGAGTAAATATGGAGAAATAATGAGTAAATATGGTATTCCTAAACCTAATTACATGTTCGCAATGTTATAATTAGACCTGAATACATGTTTATAATGTTATTTGTGTAACTCATTAAATGTTCATAGTGTTACGCATGGAAATCGATTTTATGTTCGCAATGTTATTTTTTAACTATCTTTCATGTCCATAATGTTACACATACACCTGGATGAAAATCCTTATGTTTCTAGGAGCTCCTAATTTCCAATCCTTATCTTATTGGGTGAACATGACTCTATTTTTACATGTTCACAATGTAATGTTAAGATGTGTATTCAACAATTCCATTCCTTATTATAATGATGTGCTCTCATGGATCATATTCTTTTATATTATTTTAATTTATGTATTATGAACATCCAATCATTATTCCATGACTCAAGATTATGGTCTTTGATATACAGGGAATGATTTTCAATTATTATGCCAATTCTCTCATACTCTTATTGTATTGATATATATGGTATCTCCTTTTATTACTCTTATTATGCTTCCAATCTCACCCATTAAAATTTATCCTTTACCAATGTTATGAGTAAAGGTTTTATGAAGGGTATGTTTGTGGAGAATACAAAAGGGTATGATATTTATGGGAGATGTTGAATATCAATCACCAAATTTTATTATTTTGTAACAAGTCTCCAATGATACTGAACTATTACAGTTCTGAACCTATTTTTTGTGTTACATATTGGATATTTATCTGAAAATATCTAATATCTATTTATGGGAATTCGAGGTCACTATACATCAACCATGGTGAATCTAATCAATTATAATATCAAAAATCAATATCATATGTTATTGTTTTCATGGAAAATCATAGGACTACCCTGAAGTGTTGTCCAGAAATAGAAATAGTTCCCATAATAGAGTCTCAACCATCCAATAACATTTCAAGCATATCTCAAATCAACATAATGAAAGAAAATATGTTACTAAATGTGATGACCTACTACTATTTTGTAATAGCCCAACCTGAATCAGCGGGTTCAATCCGATATTTTTTAGATCCTCATGCGTTCCTACCCATATGAAAAGGGTTTCTGACTAGTAGTGCAGTCCAAATAAGACATTTTGTAGAGAATATTCCCTTGTATATAGGTATGCATAATGTAATTTAATGGGGGTGATTAAAATATTATATAATAATGAATAAATAATTCATTAGTGTAGTAACATACACATATTGTACCAATACCTGTTATAATATTATGGAATATTAGTCACACTATCTAAAACTATCAGAAGGATACCCATATGTAGTAGATCGATATATTAGATGAAATTAGTTATGAAAAAATAATGGAAAACATGGGGGAGAATTTCAATCCTAAAATGAATTTATCCTCCTATTAAAACCTCTCAATTACTATCTAAATTACCAATTACCTCACTGGATCACTCATCATAAAATCTATATGATCCCTAAGATTCATAAAAACAGTGTGAGTACAAAAACCCTTTGAATTCCACCAATGGTTCCTAACATAAGTTCATAGGATATAATGGTTAATTCCATAAAATTAAAAATAGTGATGTGAAGAAAAAAATATAACGTAGAATCACCACATATATGTAAATCCTAATAGACTCACTCTACATTCATTATCTAAAAAAAATGGAATTAAAAATATCCACCTTAAACACACCCATCAATGAGATACTCCCAAAACATCTTTGACACAACCACCCCCCCAATTGATGGGATTTTTGATTCACATGTAGACAAAATAATATGTGCATCCCACATAGAAGATAATCCACATCGCTCAACCTATACGCCCAACCAAAATGATAAAAAAATTCCCATATAATAAATTATTAAAATGATAAAATATATATATCACATCATGTCAATGAAGATAAATTACTATCACAATCCACATATGAGTCAACATAAACCATATGACTTAGAGGGAAACACACACACACACATAATGTGATCAAAAATCAAGCATAGGATCCATGAGGTAGAACACATGTTCAAGAAAATCATTTTAAATACACTTATTAACATTTTATAATTTTATGGACCATAAAGTTGTGGTGAAATGACAATTTTATAAATAGAATTCAATGTCTGAGTCTAATTTGAAAAATAAAAATCCCAAAATCATTATTCATCCTAAAAATATTAGAATTATATGATAATAATTGAAGATAATCCAAGAATATAAAATAGCAGTAAATCAAACATAACATAGAAAATCCATTTGCAATTAAGGTCTAGGTCTAATTATTCTTCAGACACCAATTCCCTAAATTAATTTGTCGATTATATCATTGATCAAAAAATCCCTTATTATATCATTCAATAAAAATTAAATCTAATGATGAGTTCAAGAATTTAATTGGGGTTTTCCCATAATAATATAATAGAACCTATCTCTATAAATGAAATATCTCACTGAAGATGAAAACATTACATTAAACCATTTTATTGGCACTGAAGGGAAGAGACATAATGATAATAGGGAAACAAAATATAATGAGAGACCGAATAAGGGTTCGAGAAGGTATAATCATTTGAGGAAGAAAACAAATGAGTTCTCAAAACAATAAATCTACTAGAATATAATCCATTTGAAGCATGATTTATGGATTCACAATGTAAACACATATAATGATATATATTTCAAAAGTTATGGTCTATCTATTATAAATATCAATAAACCCCCTATCAAATTTTCAATATCATTTCATGTCATTGATGAAATTTCACTTCATGAAGGTAATATCTAAAATTTTTTCCAAAACCCATGGTTGGATTTATCTCTAACATCTAGATTACATTTTTTAGTCATTTCCCTCTTTGAAATCCCCCAACATGCCTCAACATATTTAATGATACAGTTTATGATGTGGAAAAATATAAAATTAAGTATTCCGTGAAGATGATGATGTATAAATATGAAAATATATATAAAATTTTTCTATTTTGGTTTACATATATATCATATAGACACACATTAAAAATTATAGATATATTTCTAAAATAATATTAATTTTAATTAAATATAAAATATATAAACTCTTTTAATAATTATAGAAAATAATATACAAAATATACAATATATAAATCAATATAAAAAATTAGTCATTATAATATGAATAATAATTTTTAATAAAAAATTATTATAAATAAAAATAAAAATTATTGGTTTTCATTTGCTATTTTTTTAATTAATAATATATTGAGAATGTAAATTATATATAATATTACAATTTATTAATTCATTTATGATAAAGTTTTAAAAAATAATCAATTTTATAAATAATCATATTTGTAATTACAATTAACAAATCATAATACACTTCATAAAGAATTTATTTTCTCATTTTTAATATATATTTAATTTTATTATAAAAAAATTTCAAATTATAATTCATTATAATACCAATATATTTATTAAAATATATACAAATATAATTATAAATTTCAATGATGAAATTATTTTTGTGCTTAATAAAACAAGTTGATCCATTAATGTTTCGAAGGAAACATTGAACAAATATTCTATTAGGAGTTTCTAGTTGGATATTAAATCTAAATTAATTTTCTAAATTTCAAATATTTTCTCTTATAATATTGTTATTTTTATGGAGAATGGGATTAGGTTTTGTAAAATTAGTCATCCTACAGATTACCTCTGGAAACCGCTCTCTACTAGATGAATTTCACATTCTTACTATAAATACATGATAAGTAGAGTTTTAGGTCACATTACCACTTGGAAGAATTTTTTCTTATCTATCATAGGTATATTAACCTTTCTATTAAACTTTCTCATGTACATTCCCCTTATACCTCCTAGATTATTAGATATCTGAAAGTAGTCAACTGGAAAATGTATTATTCTATACATTACATCATTTATTCGTCTCTCTATGAAGTAAAGTGTCATTTTGTGAGATATTAACACCTAACAATTCCTATTTATAATATAAATTATTCATGACCCGGATTTCATCACACTCCTCCCCACTAGTAACCCCTACAAGTCATATAGTAGAGACAATTGTGACCTCAAAATCCCACCTCTAATAATCTAATTAGTGGTGTCAAGTATCAAAGGTATACATCACCTAATGGTATGCAATACCATTAAAAATCCCAACAACATAATCATAATCCAATAATCAATAAAAATAGTAAAAATATAAAAAAATATTTTTATAAGTATTAATCATATAATTTCAATCTTATATAAGGTGTACAAAATATGAATTGCAAAATAAACAACTAAGAAGTAGCTCAAACTACAAATTCCATATCTAATACATCAAGGCCCATCCGGGTCTCCGAAATCACCCTAATAACTATGTAACTTATATATATATATATAAATAAATATATATATATATATATATATATGGGAGGGACTACAAGTATACTCTCTAGGATCCTTCCCAAGACCTTCTTTACACATGTTACTAATTCCAACTGAATAGTGATCATAACTAGAAATCAATAATCCTATAATCTACCATCCACACTTTCTAAGGATTAATCATTAAATATATCATCTATGTACAATAACATAATATTAGAAGAATATACACACAAAAAATCTTCTATTGTGGCCATTTTTTCTATATTTCATTTATTTCAAAATGTTTCTTCCCTGATATATAAATATGATACAAATATGATATATCATGGATGTTGAATGGATTATTAAGAATCCATGATTTTTGAAGAAGTTATTTCAATAATTATCGGATGTAATATATATTGATTTTATATTTAGATAAATGTCACAAATGTATTGTTTTATGATTCTTATTCAATTTAAATATAGTTTTCAAGATATTTTTCTTCTTTAGAGATATATTAAAAAAATATTGGTGGATTATTTCCAACTCATATAATATGTCTCTCTACGAAGAATACATGTGATTATTTTTAAGTTGTTCTCTAAAGGAAGTATTGATATGTATGGATGTGTGAAACAGAAATGTCAAAAACATTTTGGATAAATATTATGGTGGTTGTATTGGAATGAAACTAGAAAAAAATAACATTATCCTATTTGAGTAACTATTGATGTTTTACTTATTCACATATGATAATTTTAGTATGTATTATTATCAATGTGGTAGATGGAAGTAAATTTATAAATATCATAAGCATAATAATATATGAATATGAAAAGAATGGTAATCATATAATAGACAATGATAATGATTATAGTTATCATTGTTCATGCTAATGAGATTGATGAAAAATTTATATCAATGGAAATAGATGAAAAAAATTCTAGTTGTTGGTTAAAGATGTGCATAAACCCATATATGAATATGAAAAAAATAATAGATTTTCATCATATGAGAATTTATGTAGTTTAGTTTCATGGTGTATTTAAAACCATTAATGGAAGAATATATTCTTCATTGAAAATATATAAATTTCACTAATATGGTCTGAAAAAAGTCCTTGTAGATGAATTAAAAACATAGAAAATTAAAAACCCTATTGTAATAGAAAACAAATATGAATTATTCATGAACTAGAAATAGATTTGATTAATATTATACATGAAAAACATGAATTATGATTTTTTAGAGAACTATTAAAAATAATTCTTCACAGATTCAAACATACTATGTATTCTCAGAATAGTTTGATAAAATGAATTAATGAAAATATATGTTTATATTTATTCTATATAATTTAATGCTTCTATTTCAAAGAATCTAGGTTAACATTTTTTAAATTAGAATATATACTATTATCATTATAATTTTGAAATATGTTGTTTATAAAACATTTATAAAGATATTAATTGTGTGAAAATACCACTATAAAAGATAAAGAGTATATATAGGTGGAATAATGGTGAACAGTGATCTACGTTCCATTAAAAAAGGGATCCATGGTTACAAACACTATATATATAAACTAAAAACATTAATACAAATTATTTTTTTTATTTTTTAGAGTGAAGTTTGTTCTATATTTTCACATATCATGGTAAATTAAAATGTAATAATTATTTCCATTATCAATATTTTTACAACATATTTAATAGATATTAAAGACTAGATAGACAGAAATGTGAAAAAATTTTATAGTAAAACTTGAATAAAAGAAGTCTATGTATTTTGTGGATTTTTTGATCTTGGAAGATCATTAAATTTTTTAATAAACGTCCTTGTTATTTTTAATTACAAAAAACATTGAACTTTAAAATATAATATTTAATTTCTTATTTAAAATATTGAATAAAAAAGAATATATAACTTTGTAAAAGAATAACTGATGTTGTAGAAATATTTACAATATATACATATATCAAGATTAAAGAAGTAGTCTGATGTTAAAAATGTAAGTGTATGGTTGTCTGACATTAATAAACTATATTAAGAATTATCAAGGTTGTAAGTGATAGAATTCCAAAAACCATACTATTTTGAGGAATATGTGAGAGTCAAAGAATAATATAATAATAATAATAGATGAAAATTATGTGAAAAGAAGAAAAATAAAAAAAGTAAATACGAATGAAGAGAGAAGATGATAAGAGATTATTTAACATATCACTTTTCATAGGAATAATTATATGAAAAAATAATGGATGATAACTGAATGTGGTTGTTTGGTCTATCTTTCACAGAATGAAGAAATGGATGGATCATCATTTATGCTTGTTTGGTAAAGAGAGTGCGTAATATTATACAATAAAATCAGAAACATTGTTACTTTTTTTCAACTTTGAATTTATATTTTGATGAAAATTAATACTCAGAAGTAAACCTAAAATCATCATACTTTTTAGAGGGTACTTCTGTGTGAGGAGAACCAAAACACCATTAGGACACCATGATACATAGAAATTGAGGGATATACCCCAATTTTTTACACTAAAGGATTTTTTCTACAGGGTATTGTGGTCAATGATTCTTTTAAAATTACACCAAGGTCTAGGTATTTTTATTAAAAATTTAACCTTATAAATATCGATACTATTTTATGTGAGCTTTGATAAATGATATTGATGTTAGAGAGTGAAAGAATCAAAGACATGGTTGGTCATTGACATAAAGGGATAAATTTTTTAAATTAGTGCAATATTGAACTAACATTGAATCACCCCATACACAAAATTTAATTTTCCAAAACCATTCCTAGAAATATCTATTAATGTTTTTACACCTATATTGCATTATATAATTTAATGTAGTTCACTTTTTATGATTTGATTTTCCTTTCTATATCAACACTAATATATAGTTTTAGTGAATTTATGATTATCATAGACCATATTTATGTTTCATTTATGTCATTTCTAAATATGGTAAGTATTGATAAGTTTAAGATGAGAAAGATATCTCCATTGCATAATGAATAAGTTCCATCAATCCTTGAAATTTAAAAAAATAGATTAGGAATTTATGTATAATACATTTGTATTAAAAATAATTCATTAGACAATAAAATCACTCCTACCGTATGTAGATCAATAAATTTGAGTATTCATGAAGGTTTATAAAAATTTTATAAAACATTTCATATGAAAACGAAAAATTTTATAGTTATCATAAAATATTGATTATATATATATATATATATATATTATGATATTATAAAAGATATGTTGCATTATTTTCTCTATAAAATAGAATCTTTTATTTATCATATTTTTGAATGATTATAACTAGTGATAAATTATATTCAATGTGATGTTGATAACATGTATAATGATTTATAATAACAAGTTATTGAATTTATAAGGCTTCAGAAAATGGTTATTTCAATAGGATTAGGGATCATGGAGATTGAAAATAAATTACCCAAAGATGTTAATGATAAGTATGATATCGAGACATCACATGTGAAGAAGATTCTTGTAGTTAATGTAATATTGAAAAGTATCACACATGTCAAGGATACTCAATTTGAAGTAAAATAAATAAATTTCATGGATTTTTACAAGTAGTTATAATTCAAATTCATAACGCATGATGAAAATATAGAAAATATTATTTTGAGATGTAAATAGTGAATGTTATTTATTATATACCTAAAAAATTATATTTATTAAAATAAAAAAATTTGTTTTAGAGTGGACCAATCGAGATGAGAAACATATTTTGTTTTACAAATGATAGAAAATTATTTTTTTATTAAAATTGACTTAATTTTATGGGATGAGGGGGAACTCATTAAGACATCAAAAACATAAAACAACTACCAAGCCCCATGGACCAAATGTCCAAGGATAGAATAAAAATTCATGCCTATAGAGAAAAGCTTCACCCTAGTATACGAAACATTATTTTAGCTTCCACTTTATCAACACTACTCAAATAATTGTCTGGTGCATGTGGTCACAGGACAGATACCATTGGAAATCATCATACCCTCTCAAACATCCAATTTCAAAAGTGGCGATCTTTTAAAAACTACTTTCTCTAAACATAATCAACATAAATCCCTTGTAGGTGAACAAATATTTTTTATCAAAACCAAAGATCAGAATTCCACATGAATATTTTATTAAAAACCAATTCAAAAATTAATAAATTCAACACTTACACAATGCTAATTTTAATATCTCATTCACCATGACACAATCACATGATTTTCGACTTAAGTCAATCCACAAGAATGCAATCCTTCAATATATAATCATGCAGTTCAAAAAAAGTCAAATAGTAGTTTGAATCCAAAAAACATATCATGATTTAATAACTCAATGATTGAAAACCATAACCTTTTTTAGTAACCTGAAATCCCACATCCGCTGCAAGCCAGATCCTCAACCATGTCACTGCCTTCAAGACCATACTCTCTACCCAAAAAAACATCTCAATGCACCCACAATTGACAAAGAAACAATGGTTAAACTGTCCAATATGGGACTCGACATCAATACCTACTTCGTGCCGCTATGGATCGCCCTAGCCAGTTCATAGGTGGGGAAATAAGATAAGTCATCAATGATGGAATTGTAAAGATGTTCCCAAAAATATTTGTAGTCATGAAGAGTGGAGAATCTTGGAAGAGAAAATCCTTTCAATCATTATTATCATGTTGAATAGAAATAATATCTCCTTTATTCCCCATTATTGTTGTTATTAATTTAAATTCATTATAGTGGAAATTGAACTTGAATGAAGGTATCATGGGGATTGGCTGATAAATGGAGTGTGTTTTGATGGATTGTATTAATTCAATTAAATGAATATATCTTGGATTGATCTAACATTTTCAATCTTATATATAATTGGTACTAAAAGATCATCATTATTAAAGATGTTTTGGTCAAAACAAGACCCCCGTATAAACTAGTATCTATATTTTTTCTAATTAAATGGAGGCATGTAGATAATAAATAAAAATCTACTCAATTTTATTATTCGTGAAAATCTATATAATTATAGAATTTAATAGATGGAGTATCAATAAAAAAGAATGATTTTGTATTTCTACCCACTTTGGTAAACTATATCAATTCTTAATTATAATGGGGAGAATATGATTTATATTACAATCATTAAATTGGTTTTTTTAAAAATTATTTAGATCGTTCACTTGTATCAATAATCATAATTTTTGGACAATTTTTATTACATGTTTATTAATGGCAGTTTGGAAATTTCTAGTTTATTTAATTTGATGGTAATATTATTTAAAAATTAGTATATATTATATATTTCAACCTAGAAACTCATAGAAAATTCAAAAGAATGTAATATGTTTTCATTTCAGTTAACAGTGGGTATCAAGATAATTTTATAATGGTGAATTTTCGTTGTAGATAAAATCCTCTTGTTTTCCAACACCTAGTGCGTCACAGTTAGGTATACAGTGGAATTTTTGATAAAAAATGTAACACCCCGAGCTTCCACGATACGCTTCTCATTCAATAATGCAATAGCTTGCATTGTACGCAACGTCGAGTTCTAAAACACCGCGACTAATCAAAGTAGCTGTTATGAATAGTAATAACCATTTTTAAAATTATAGAAATTTTATATTTCAAAATGGACTTCATTTTTGTATTCGTAATATCGAAATTATCCAAATTTGAATTTTTTGTAATTTTCTGAGAACTTCCAATTTTTTATGAATAGTGAAAATTACTTAAAAACAACTTTTTTAATCAAAATAATTTATAGTGATAAATTATACTATTTATTGGTTTTAAAGTATAATTAGAATATATTTTTACCATTTTATCCAATGGTGGTCATTAGAATTAATTTAACATTGAAATTGGACATAAACAATTGCCAATCTTTTGATATAAATTGTTTCTTAAAAACACACTATTTGTTGTAACAGCAGGAATTAATTATAAAATTAATTAATGCAACTTATATGTTTGGAATTTTTTAAAATAGACATCAATTTGGAATTCGGAATATCAATTATAGCTTAGGGTGAAATTTTGGCATTGTTCTGAAAAACTTCAATTTTTGATGAATAGTGAAACCACTAAGTGGTAGTTAAATAACTGATTTTTCGTTTAAATGAAATATTACCAGTTCTGTGATTTGATTTTCAAAAATCCGACATACATGGTTGTCATTAAGAAGTAAGATGTGGTTCAATGAGGTCAAAATAATTTTCTGGTGAATAGTAACTTTTAAGTTCTTAATCGCGATTAGAGGTAATTAGTGTAGTTTAAGGTAAAAATAATATTTTAATAATATGAGATGAGCATGACACTTGTCCTACTCTAATTGTATGAGACATGGACGACCAAGACAACCCATGGGTCAACTTGTGGACCCCATGGAGCCACATTGTTTGGAAAATGACATTAATATATATATATATTTAATGTTAAAATTAAATTGACACAAACATCAGTTGTTTTACTAAAACAGTTTTTAAGTGGGGTTACACAAGTCCTAATTTTGATTATAAATATTCATTAGAAATATAAAACGATTTCCTACATCATAGTATTTTTTTTATAATTTTTAGACATTATATAAATTAAATTATTTATGACATCATGATGATGCATCGATGACGTCATTATTTAACGATTTAAATAAAATGAGAAGATGATGTAAAATACAAGGCTTAAACTTGTCCAAAGCCTATTTGATGAGGATATTTCGAAACCTTATCACCTTATCCTCGAATTATACAAGTGTGGGACCTTTATAATCCGAAAAGCAATGTATAATAGAATAACATTTCATTACTTTCCAAAAGTGCCCCTCCTCTCCACTTATAAAAGGCCCCCACCACTCCCACCTTATTCACACCTTCAAGCCATTTGGATCGGTCAACCTCTGCCCAAATACTCTCCCAACTTCCCTCTCTTACTCCTAGAAGCCTCACTTTGGGCAGAACTCTTCCCAAGGAAGCCTTTGGCTCAAATCAAAAAAAGAGTTACCCGATTTTGAGGTAATGTCTTCTCTAATGTTGTTTTGTTTTATTTTATTCTCAAACCCCCTATACTCTTTTTATTCATTTCTTTTGTAACAACTCCGGTATCCTAAATATACTAGGATGTTGTTAGAAGAAGGATTCTAGCTACACTTACACACACCTACATCTAATGGTTAATGAACATACAGTTTCTGTGGATGGCGAATTTCTGCCTCACGAAACGATGATTGTTCAACACTCATATAACACCTTCAAAGGTGGCCATTAAGATGTCACTATTTTTATATATGATATATAATATGTTTATTTTTTACTTATGCTTCTTAATTTCTCATTTATGGCATACTTTCTGATTTCCATTATGGGTAAAACACGATAATTTCATTTTAGGAAGTGCAGACTACCGCCCCCTCAAAGTGATTTGAATCGTTAATGCCATATGTGGGATGTATAAATGATGGAGTAAATGGTATTATACACTATATTATACTGTAATTATATTATACATTTATATCATTATGATTTCGTTCCATTAATTATGAAATTGAAATGAAAGTAGCGTTCATGCGTACGTACGGCTTACCGTCTCCATGAACGGTGCATTTCATTTCTTACCTCTAAATGTTACGTAATATTATAAATGAATGTATATACTGGATATATATTATATATATGACATATAAATCATGAATATAATTCTGTAGATAATGGATGTTCTACCACAAAAACAACTTGTAATTATGAGAAGTTTATTGTTGACTCAAGTACCAAAGATCGAAAAAACGACCGTTATTAACTTAAATAATTACATAATGTTCATAACATTGTAATAAGTGATATAAAAAGGATAATGAAATTGAAAATGGTTCTTAATAAGGTATATATTAACTCTATTTTATTATTCAGGAGGTTAAAGAATGGTTGAGTCAAGTCAGACACGAGGTAAGGGAATTTCTTAACCCAATTTCCATTCTTTGGGTTAATCTCCTACTTTCAAATTATGTCATGATGTTATTATGTCCTATTTTGTATTTTTACTTTCTTTATGTGTACCTATAGTGAATACACATAATAGATCTATTTTATTTTAAAAATTATCTTTTTAAGGACTTCGTCTCAATCTCCTTTCATTGATGCATATTTGGTTTTATACACAACTTTCTTTTATACGGTGTATAAACCCCTTTGACTTTTAAGTTTATTCAAAAGGAAACTTTTTATACGAAGAGTTTTACTAAACGAATAAAAGGGAATGTTTTTCTTTCCCTATATATGCGTCGACAACGACTTCTCCGCCGCCATGACCAATATTTGAGTTTGGGCTTCCTCTACAAGCCATCACTTTTTTAATGAAAAATAAATACAAAGTTTTAAGTTTATTTTATTTTGGTATTGAAAATGGTATTGAAAGAATTTTTTATATATCAATTTGTTGTATTGAAATCCTGTGATTGAAATGTGGAAATTTTATGTTTCATTTATGCATGTTTGATGTGATACGATTATGTTATGGATTATGATATGTTTAAACCTATTCATATGAGGAATGCATTGGACTTAATAAGTGGCGGGTGGAGCCCGCTATTGCTCCTCGATGCATCGGCAGGTCTCATGAGACAAACTAGTTTCTTGGCACGAGGCCGTGACAAAATATTATTTGTGGTCTTGGAACGAGGCCTTGAATACGTGGTTATGATAGTCTGGCATTATGCATTCCATCATTATGAAAGTGGTTAATGATATTTCATGTGATTATTCGACCAGTAGAATATCCATGTGAAGAAGTAAATGGCATTATCTCATTTTACTTTTGCCATATTATGTTGATGTTCAAGTTTAAAAGGCTTTTTTTTTAGTTATACATTGCCTTAAATGTTTATGTTTATTTATGAAGGCTTCTGCAATATTGTTATCCTTACTGAGCATCTGAGCTCACCCCGTTCAATGTTTTAATATTTTCCAGGATGTAAAGAAGTATTTTATGAATGACCTACAGGGATAGTCCGAAGAGGATAATAGTGTGGACTATAGAGACTATGTTATTATAGTTTTTCACTTTGTGATGTGATGTAACATTTATGAATGTATCTAGTGTTTCCAAGGCTACTAAACTAATCGTTCTTTCGAGACATGATCTTTTGTGATCATGCCAATGTTACGAAGTATTGCACCGGCTCTGGGTAGCTGGGGTCGGGGCATTACAGTTGGTATTAGAGGAAGTTTAGTACTAACCTTGAAAACTATATTTCGATAAACTCTGATTAGATCACATAGCCCAAAGATAGACTTTGAGGATTATTATAGAAGAACTTCCCAGAATTTTGTTATTGTAGAGATTTTGTGAGTTTTTCGAGCAATACATCCCTGTCTGGATATGAGCAGGTAGAGGCGGCTTTGGCACAGATGTACCTAGGGGTAAAACCCGAAAACACCGCTTTGAGCTAGACTCGAACGGGAACTGGTGCATGACAATGGTCCTTGCTGCACGCTTGGTTACGACACTCCCGAGGGATATGCTTAGGATAATTCTCGTTTTCTTTACAAACCACTATGAACGGTTATGAGTATATACTTACTCAAAGAAAACCTTTTTATGATTATGGATTATATCCATAAATAGTTCAATTTATGTTAAGTATTTTATAAGTATGGAATTATGTATTTCGATTCATAAACTAACCTAGTTTATGGCGTTGTATAGAAATGGCGCCCAGTAGAAGGAATGTGAACTCCGTCAATACGTATGATCCAAAGAGTAAGAAGGATCATATATTTCATGGTATTAAGACAACATTTAGAAGGGAAATATTCTCCCATGTGTTATCAACATATGAAGAAATAGTATCTTGTGTTAATAAGATAAGTAGAGAATTCTCTGAGTCTTATGGATTTGAAGGGATGAAAGAGAAGAAAAGGATGGAAGAGAGAATGATGGATAAAGGGACAAGGGAAAAGAAGAATTTTCCAATATGTGATAACTGTGGGAAGAAACACCTTGGAATTTTCCTGAAGGGAATGTGAGTTTGTTATAAGTGTGGAGAAAAAGGACACCAAGTGCGTGACTGCAAGGGTAAGAAAAAGGTTTCAAATGTACAATGCTTCATCTTCAAGGAGTGGGGACACTATGCAAACTAATGTTCAAATCATCAGAGTATGCCCCAAATGATGTTATTGGATAATAATCAAGTTATGATACTACCACAGATGAGGAGGAATGATTAGAGTTCTTATGTTGTTATTAAATAATTTTTTAATTTGAGTGTTGTATCAATGATGTACTAGTTATAATAATTATGGAGTATATAAGGATTTTACTGCAGTACTATTTCATCTAGGACTTGAGATTGTGTAGAACCATGAAAAGTGACTCCACGGTAGGTTAAATTTTTGGAAAATATATGGTTGAGAGAAAGATAAACCATAATATGGTTCTGATATCGAGATAGTGATTGTGGAATAAGACAATATTGATTCGGATAAATTATGTTGGATATTCTTAACATCCTTGAAACTGATTAATGATTTGTATACATTTTTGGATAGAAGGAGTATATCTAGTTTTATATAAGGAATAAGGGATCATGAATGTAATCAATAAGGATTTATGGTAATTCAGTATGTTGCAGTGTTTTGAAAGAATACACGATGAAGGTGTTCAAATGTTGTTACGCAGAAAAAAAAGAGCTTCATTATGTTTACCTTCCTCATAAAATCTGGACTGTGAGTTGGACAGAAGTATTTTGGATAACTATAATGGTTGGAATGGATTATATTTTACATTGGATACTATTGTTAAGGTTATTTTTGGATATTTATAAAAAGGACAACACGCAGACCGAGTGACAACCCATCGCGTCGGACAAAGCTGTGGGAATCGAACCCACAACCATAGTGCGATTGGGATTAATCGCCTACCACTGTACTACGTGAAGTCCCTGGTTATTACAAAATAGTTTTTCTAATATAAATGGTATTTGTTAACATTTATAACCTTATACAATTAGGATAAGTATAATATTTTTGAGTTCTATTATCTTTTTGAGTGAAAGATGAGTTGAAGGTTGAAACTCTAATTGTCAAGCATAAATATATATATACCTATCTCTTATTCAATGAATAAATTAATTCTTAAACTTTATTAAAGGGATATTAAAACAAAAAAATGTGTTATCCTAATAACTTATGTCTTGTTGAACTGATGATATTTTAAATCAACATAGATTGAAGGCTTTGAGGCACTCAATTTGATAGTTGATTGTGATTGATGACCTCAATAACTCCCTATAAATATTTACGTTTTTCCTCTAATTATATGTCTCTAGTTTCCATCAATGTTCTGCTAATCGAGATCCTAATTGGGTGGAGAATTTTTCATTTCCCTTTCCCTCTTATTAAGGCTAAATTTTATTAATCTTATTTCCGATGTGGGTTTTCCACAAAGGTATTTTCTCTTTTCAACCTTTTATTTTCAATGAAAAAAATTTCAAATTGCGAGGACGCAATTTATTGAAGGAGGGGAGAATGTAACACCCCGATCTTCCACGATATGCTTCTCATTCAATAATGCAATAGATTGCATTGTACGCAACTTCGAGTTCTAAAACACCGCGACTAATCAAAGTAGCCTTTATGAATAGTAATAACCACTTTTTAAAATTATAGAAATTTTATATTTCAAAATGGACTTCATTTTTGTATTCGTAATATCAAAATTATCCAAAGTTGAATTTTTTGTAATTTTCTGAGAACTTCCAATTTTTTTATGAATAGTGAAAATTACTTAATAACAACTTTTTTAATCAAAATAATTTATAGTGATAAATTTAAGTATTTATTGGTTTTAAAGTATAATTAGAATATATTTTTACCATTTTATCCAATGGTGGTCATTAGAATTAATTTAACATTGAAATTGGACATAAACAATTGCCAATCTTTTGATATAAATTGTTTCTTAAAAACACGCTATTTGTTGTAACAGCAGGAATTAATTATAAAATTAATTAATGCAACTTATATGTTTGGAATTTTGTAAAATAGACATCATTTTTGAATTCGGAATATCAATTATAGCTTAGGGTGAAATTTTGGCATTTTTCTGAAAAACATCAATTTTTGAGGAATAGTGAAACCACTAAGTGGTAGTTAAATAACTGATTTTTCATTTAAATGAAATATTACCACTTCTGTGATTTGATTTTCAAAAATCCGACATACATGGTTGTCATTAAAAAGTAAAATTTGGTTTAATGAGATCAAAATAATTTTTTTGGTGAATAGTAACTTTTAAGTTCTTAATCGCGATTAGAGGTAATTAGTGTAATTTAAGGTAAAAATAATATTTTAATAATATGAGATGAGCTTGACACTTGTCCTAATCCTATTGGATGAGACATGTCCGACCAAGACAACCCATAGGTCAACTTGGGGACCCCATGGAGCCACATTGGTTGGAAAATGACATTAATATATATATATTTAATGTTAAAATTAAATTGACAAAACATGAGTTGTTTTACTAAAACAGTTTTTAAGTGGGGTTACACAAGTCCAAATTTTGATTATAAATATTAATTATAAATCTAAAATGATTTCCTACATAATAGTATTTTTTGTAAAATTTTTAGACATTAAATAAATTAAATTATTTATGACATCATGATGATGCATCGATGACCTCATTATTTAACGATTTAAATAAAATGAGAAGATGATGTAAAATCCAAGGATTACACTTGTCCAAAGCCTATTTGATGAGGATATTTCGAACCCTTATCACCTTAGCCTCTATTTCTACAAGTGTGGGTCCTTTAGAATCCGAAAAGCATTGTATAATAGAATAACATTTCATTACGTTCCAAAAGTGCCCCTCCTCTCCACTTATAAAAGGCCCCCACCACTCCCACCTTATTCACACCGTCAAGCCATTTGGCTTGGCCAACCTCTGCCCAAATACTCTCCCAACTTCCCTCTCTTACTCCTAGAAGCCTCACTTTGGGCAGAACTCTTCCCAAGGAAGCCTTTGGCTCAAATCAAAAAAAGAGTTACCCGAATTTGAGGTAATGTCTTCTCTATTGTTGTTTTGTTTTATTTTTCTTCTCAAACCCCCTAAACTCTTTTTATTCATTTCTTTTGTAACAACTCCAGTATCCTCAATATACTAGGATGTTGTTATAAGAAGGATTCTAGCTACACTTACACACACCTACATCTAATGGTTAATGAACATACGGTTTCTGTGGATGGCGAATTTCTGCCTCACGAAATGATGATTGTTCAACACTCATATAACACCTTCAAAGGTGGCTATTAAGATGTAAATATTTTTATATATGATATATAATATTCTTTTATTTTCTTATTCTTCTATATTTCTCATTTATGGCATACTTTATGATTTCTATTATGGGTAAAACGCGATAATTTCATTTTAGGAAGTGCGGACTACCGCCCCCTCAAAGTTATTTGAATCGTTAATGTTATATGTGGGATGTATAAAGGATGGAGTAAATGGTATTATAAACTATATTATACTGTAATTATATTATACATTTATATCATTATGATTTCGTTCCATTAAATATGAAATTGAAATGAATGTAGCGTTCATGTGTACGTACGGCTTACCGTCTCCATGAACGGTGCATTTCATTTCTTACCTCTAAATGTTACGTAATATTATAAATGAATGTATATACTGGATATATATTATATATATGACATCTAAATCATGAATATAATTCTGGAGATAATGGATGTTCTACCACATAAACAACTTGTAATTATGAGAAGTTTATTGTTGACTCAAGTACCAAAGATCGACAAAACGACCGTTATTAACTTAAATAATTACATAATGTTCATAACATTGTAATAAGTGATATAAAAAGGATAATGAAAATGAAAATGGTTCTTAATAAGGTATATATTAACTCTATTTTATTATTCAGGAGGTTAAAGAACGGTTGAGTCAAGTCAGACACGAGGTAAGGGAACTTCTTAACCCAATTTCCATTCTTTGGGTTAATCTCCTACTTTCAAATTATGTCATGATGTTATTATGTCCTATTTTGTATTTTTACTTTCTTTATGTGTACCTATAGTGAATACACATAATATATCTATTTTATTTTAAAAATGATATTTTTAAGGACTTCGTCTCAATCTCCTTTCATTGAGGCATATTTGGTTTTATACACAACTTTCTTTTATACGGTGTATAAACCCCTTTGACTTTTATGTTTATTCAAAAGGAATCTTTTTATATGAAGAGTTTTACTAAATGACAAAAAGGCAATGTTTTTCTTTCCGTACATATGCGGCGACAATAACTTCTCCACCACTATGACCATTATTTGAGTTTCAGCTTCCTCTACAAGCCATCACTTTTTTAATGAAAAATAAATACAAAGATTTAACTTTATTTTATTTTGGTATTGAAAATGGTATTAAAAGAATTTTTTATATATCAATGTGTTGTATTGAAATCTTGTGAATGAAATGTGTAAATGTTATGTTTCATTTATGCATGTTTCATGTGATACGATTATGTTATGGTTTATGATATGTTTAAACCTATTCATATGAGGAATGCATTGGACTTAATAAGTGACGGGTGGAGCCCGCTATAGCTCCTCGATGCATCGGCAGGTCTCATGAGACAAACTAGTGGCTTGGCACGAGGCCTTGACAAAATATTATTTGTGGTCTTGGCACAAGGCCTTGACTAAGTGGTTATGATAGTCTGTAATTATGCATTCCATCATTATGAAAGTGGTTAATGATATTTCATGTGATTATTCGACCAGTAGAATATCCATGTGAAGAAGTAAATGGCATTATCTCATTTTAATTTTTCCATATTATGTTGATGTTCAAGTTTAAAAGGATTTTGTTTTAGTTATACATTGCCTTAAATGTTTATGTTTATTTATGAAGGCTTCCGCAATATTGTTATCCTTACTGAGCATCTGAGCTCACCCCTTTAAATGTTTTAATATTTTCCAGGATGTGAAGAAGTATTTTATGAATGACCTGCAGGGATAGTCCGAAGAGGACAGAAGTGTGGACTATGGAGACTATGTTATTATAGTTTTTCACTTTGTGATGTGATGTAACATTTATGAATGTATCTAGTGTTTCAAAGGCTACTAAACTAATCGGTCTTTCGAGACTTGATCTTTTGTGATCATGCCAATGTTACGAAGTAATGCACCGGCTCTGGGTAGCTGGGGTCGGGGCGTTACAAAAAATTCCTTTTTCTAATTGATAACATCCTCTAAAATAACACTGTATTTAGTTTCAATATTTTGGAGGGAAATTCAACTGAAATATTTATGGTAAATAGAAGAGAAATGATTGGATTAAATAGAACAAATTGGCATGTTATTTCATGTGTCTATTGAAAAAAATAAAAAGGGGGTATTGTTGATCCAATTTTCTGTATAATGTATTGTTTTCAAAATTTATTTTTAATATGTGTCAATATTATATGAATATTAAATTTTATACCTATTGAATGAATGATGTGGAATCTATGATTCTTGAATAAAGGATACAAAAAACTTATCTCCAATCATATTAGTTAATTTAATATTATAAGACACATATTAGAATACTTATTTGAAGTTTTATATTGTGGTAAAAGAAATTATTGATTTATTATTCTTATATATATATATTTATAGAAAATAACTATTAAAATATTTGTGTATTTCTATTTATAATTTCTTTCTGGTATGAAGACATGTAATGTTTGTTCAATTGTTCATAAAATGAATCAAATACATATGTTGATCGATAATAGAGAACTTCCAAAAATATTTAGTGGTATTTTAGTGTTTTTGATAATCTGGAGGTCATATAAAAATATGGTGACCATATTTGCATGAGGAGTAGAAATATCTAGATTCCTGTGCATTATTTTCCAAATGTATTGAAAACCAAATATTATGTTATGGTTTAGGAAAAATAAAACTGATGTTACAAGAAATTATGATGAAAAGTATGGTAATATAATAATGTATATGTATCATCATAAATATGAATCATGATTCTTATAATGGATATTTTTAATGAAGGTTAATGGCATAATAATACAAACAGATGATTTCTGGTTACTGGTTGAAGAATTTTTAAACCATGAATGTAAATGTTAATATCCCCATAGGGTTTTCCAATATATAATAATCCAAATAAGAAATATTTATCTAATCTGTCCTAATATTAATAGATATGAATCTATTTTTTTACATTAGACATGTTATAAGTCAAATAGTTGAATTTTCTAGGTAGGTTAATCGATCAAATAAGAAAAATAAAAAATTAGTTGATTTGTGCACATAAATTAATAATCCATGGATCGAAATGTCATAGAATTTACATGGAAAAGAATATGTATATAGTTGGATCAATAAATAAAATTTATTGTTCACATTGAAAAATTTACTATGCATGCTAATTGGAGTTGAGTTCAATGAATCGAAGAAAAATCAATGTTGTCATTTGTGTGGAAAAAACCATCTTATTATTTTATAAGATACAATATAATTTGATTTTAAATGAAATTATATATCAATAAAATTAGCATCACATATTGGTTATTTTATTAAATAATTAAATGATGTTTTTTTCAATCATATACCCACAAATGAAGGTGGGTAATTACATTAAAAAGAATAATCTACCATAAGCTATGTGATGTAAAATAATGGATCAATGACCTCAATTAATATATATTTACTTTATTATAGGAAAATATTTTGATTTTTTTTGATTTTTCAGAGATATGAGTGTGTGATATTTTCATATATGAAAAAATGAAAACAATAATGAATAATTGATTATTTGGAAAAGACATTACAGAATATCATAAATATATTAATTTCATGAAATGAAATTTTTATAAGGTGATATTGGGGAACAAATTAATTAAAATAACTATAGGACTTCTTAGAAAAAAATAATATGTGAAAACATAACAAAAGAAATATCTACTGTTTTGAATTTATAAAAATATTGGTAATTCAGAATAATGTATTTATGTTCTAGAATGAAAATGAACATCATACAATGAGCCTTTGTGTGTCTTCACTCTCTATTATCTCTCGTACTTGGTTTCCTCAAATTGGAAATTCAGATTTTGTATGTCAATTATTGGTGGTTCATCCCTATTCCTCCACTTCATTTAGTTCCATGCTTCCCACTGTTTACACTATTTATTTTCTCCCCTAATGGTCTCTTCCGATCTAGGGTTTCCATTTACCATTTTCTATCCATTTTCATAGCTTTAACTTTCCTCAGTTTTAGATTTATTTTTTTTGTTTATGCTCATTATACTTCCAGTCTCTGTATGATGAAGGTGGATTCTTATGTTTCAAAATGATTTTCTGCAATGATTTTTTTGTTGAATATTTATAACGTTTAGATCCTTCAGGTTTATTTAGTGATCTAGTTAGTGTCTTTGGAAGTTTCCCAGTTTTCTGTTCCATCCCTTTCTAGCGTTCTCTAACCTATGACCTCAATGTACATCACTCTTCTCCATTTCTAACGGCTATAGTGTCCATAAAATTGGATTTGGTATGTGAGGTGTGGGTGTTCAATGTTTTTCTATGTCGATGTTGAGGTTCAGTGTTCTGAAGGCATAGGTTGATGATCCTGGTTAGTCGTGGCTCACTTTTGAGGCCTAGTCTTCATCTGGCCTTGCTCTGGTATTAAGGTAAATTTCTCTGTTGTATTTTGGTTTGGTGATCTGGTTCTCCGTGAGGACTTCATATGTGTTGAGTTATTGGAAACAATGTTCCAGGAGGATCAACAACTATTTGTTGTCTTCAATGCAGTGGAATATTTTTGTTATTGAAGGAAAATGATTGCTGGAAGACCTGTATATTTCAAATATGGTTTTTCTTATTATTCTATCACTCTCATTCCATTTTGGTATATTCTAGTGGATCTCATGGATGTTTTGGGTTGTTTTTGTGTGGTATTGAATGTTCCCAGAGGTGTGTCCAAGAAAACAGTGTTCATAATGGTCCCATATTTGTGACACTAAAGTCCCATACTAGACATTACATTCGGCTCAATGGTCATTATAATTTTAGTGGTAATGCCTTATAGATTTTGATATCCATTTTTATATAGTAATTCCATGGTTTTGATGGTAATTAATAGTGTAAATTCTTTCATTTTGGATTTGATATAATTGGTTTTGGTGTTTTTATGAAGATGTTGACGAGGTTTCAGTGGATCCTCTAAGATGTTGTGGGTGTGGACGTAGATGATTGGGACCATCAGAATATGCTTTGTTGTTCATGTCCATTCAATTTTTGAAGGTAATCAATAGTGTTTCAATGGTTTATTCAGAAAAGTAAATTGATAGAGAAGTATGGTAGGTGTGTGGATCTAGGTGGAATGCAACACAAGGAATTAAAATTTATTATTCTTAAAATTTTTATTATTAGTGGGGATCACTTGAGAGAAGATGGAAGGTGATTTTTTTGAAATTGTAATCACATGAAATTATGTTTTTGAGGTTTCAATAATCAATAAAATTGTATTTATAAAATTCATAAAATTTGTATTTGGGGTGAGTATTTATGATCTGGTTTAAAAACTAAAATGAAAAAAGACGTAGTGATTTATGGAGGAAGAATATATAACGTAGTTATATTTTTTTGTATATATATTATAAGATAATGGATGTTTAATTAATTTAAATAGAAAACATATGAATGTATATGGAATAATTTTTTTATAGGGAGAATTATCATGGATAAATGATAAAGAATACTAGACATCATAATATCCTCAAGAATCCATAAGATTTAAATAATAATAGATTAAAAGGAACTAATAAAAATGATATTGACTAAAGATAAAGTTGAGTATAGATGAGGAAAAATGATAAAATAACATAAGAAGAAGTTTTATATATCTATTTCACATAAAAAATACTAATAAGAATAGAAGAGAACGAAACAAGGTTTTTGATTTTTTTTCTCAAAGAAAAACTCAAAATTAATGAGCAGCAGTCATGATATATACTATGAAGAATGTTTGTACTATTATATATGAAAAATAAGAGTAAGTGTTTCTTTCACGATCTTTTGAATGTAAAATTGGATGAATAAAAAATATAAGAAATACTCTTATAATCATTATAAGATGTAAGTGTCTCCTATTATCAAGGAGCATTAAATAAAATCCATAAAACTATACTGATATGTATGTGAAGGATATACCATGTTGGTTGTAAAATCTAGATTATCTTCAGGGTTCATGTGGTTGTAGATTAATTATAAAATTTCATATAGGACAATAATTTCAGTTTGATAGATAAACCTACTAAATATTAGCCATAAATTGTCTATATTATAAGATAATTGGTAAGTGAATTTGATAATTTGGATCATCACCAGTCAAATATTTAAAGATATAAAAATATTATATAGATACAAAATTGCACCAACACTAATTCACCTGACCCTCCAGTGTTGATTTTTTACCATGTGGTCTTAATACCATGCAGGTAACATCCATTCTCTCTTCATTTTCTTGAGAATATGTGAGGAATTATACTCGGACTTAAATGGCATTCCCAATACACTAAAGGATGGAAATAAATATTGAAGGGTTTTAAAACATTCGGGGATGAATTACCCTTTATGAATAAAATACATAACCAAAAATACATAACAAAAAGTTCCACTATATGATGCATGATATCCATGAATGAAAACTCAACACTCCATATATCAAAATCATACTCAAATCAAATGTCATAGTGGAATACTACAACATCAATGTTAAAAGCAGAATAAAATGAAAAAACTCCAAGAATACCATGAGACTGTAGGATCTACAAGCTCCATTCTCCAACATATACAAAGATACCAAGTATCATTACATAGCACAAAAGAGGCGTGATACCTAAAAATTTCCCATGTCCTGATATATGACATATGAAAAAGATCCAAAGATCCAATGTAGGTGTCATTAATAATACATAGTTGTTTCCCCAATGAATTACCTACTCATGCAACAAGGATAAATGAGTTAGCATCATTAATATAAAAACAATTTATAAAAAATAAATTTTCAAAAATATTTTATAACATAATATAATCATCAATGAGAATAGTTTACAACTCAATATAAACAAGTTCTCTATAACTATTTTCCAGGAAATTATTTTCATGAAAACAATTGTTCCATGATTCACTAAAATTCCTCAAGTTTCACTTAGAATAACCAAGACACTTCACATATTCACACCATCAACCATGCATGAATCCTTATGAAGGTTAAATTCAGATGAGTGGTCTCTTTTATATATTTAATTTCCTCACATGATATTTATGTCCCATGTTCCATTGCACATTTTGGCATCAAGAACAATGTCATATTTCCACCAATCCTCATAAATGAATTATGAATACACACACAACTATGAAAATTAACATTTCCCAAACCTACATCTAAAAATTAATTTGAATAAAAAAATCATTTTTTGAAAACCCATTTTCCAACCAAACACCTCAAACCTCTAGACATGACTTATTTTAAAATCACCATTTTGTAATCATGAAACTAAATCACTTTACACATAAATTCACCTTCATTTCAGGAAAAAAAATCCTAAAATCATTACTAAATAAGATTGTTACCCGGAATTGAACAACAATTTCATAATCAATTTCATGTAACATGATTAATTTGACACTAAGAAAATTAATTCTAGCAAGATCAGTCGAATGTGAAGCCACCAACCTCGATCTTTTTTATGAAAATGGTAAACAATGGAAAAAATGATCACGAAACTAGGTATGAATCCCACAAAACCACCTTATATTTTTTCTTCGAACCAGATCAAGATAAAATCACAACATATATGGAATCCATAATCTTAAATATAACCACAACAGTTGTAGATCTAATAATTTTAGAATATGGGATATGTAGATCAAAGAAAATGTGGCAAGAACTGTGAGGATTATGAAATTTCAACTAGAATCGGGATTCTAAACACCAAGGAAAGTATTGAGATAAATTCCATCTTTCTTTGGATAGGTTCTCTAACCTACAAGTGAGAATAATATTGTGTTAGTGTCGTATAAGTGGATAAAAAGACACATAGAGTAAAAAACATGAGATATCCTCCTTTTTAGGATATCACATTGACCTCGTGCACAGTATAGTCACACAGTTAAGCAAAAAGTGTGTGAACTGTGCATTAACTACTATTTGGGAAGGCCTTCACATGGCCTCCTAACAAGGTCTCCCTAACTGTGTCTACACCCTACAAAAGCAACTGAATAAATTTCCAAAACCATATTTTTAAATCTCACGTTTACAACTAGTCTCACGCAGGGTGGGGTCCTCCAATGTGTATCCCATGCACCTCCACAGTAGTCCAAAAATATCCAAGAATTCCAAAAAATATTCAATCATTCACCCTTAATTTTATATACATGATAATCATAACGAATTTTTCATATAAAAAACATGGGTTGCACCATTATCTAAACCATTAGTATTTCCAGCCTAAAAAAGATGAAAATGATTCCCTCCCTGAAAGAGTTCTAGACACTTTTATTTCATCTCCATATAGTGTTCCGAAGTCTCTTCCTAAACTCGGCCACATAACTTTAAACCCTATACTAGGATGATAAATTTTTCATGAAATACATTATCATGAATATCCGAAAACCACATTGGGATATGTAACAATGAAGCATCTGGATCAAGGTAAATGTGATCCATTCTGATCACATGGTAAGGATCAAGCTAATACATTTTCAACTACAATACATAGAATACATTATGAACTGCATTTGAACTCTGTTGGAAATTACAATCGATTTTCTACCTCTCCAAATCGGTCTTTTATCTTGAAAGGCAATACATATCAAGGAGATAACTTTTTCTACTTCCCTAAATGATGATGTCGATGCCTTGGCCTAATGTGACATCCCCAGGTTCTAAAGACTAGAAATTAATGCAGAAGGGTTTCAAAACATTTTCAGGATGATTTAAGATATATGAATAAAACCCCTAACCAAAAATACATAACCATACATATTACTATATGATTCATGAAAACATGAATGAAAACATAGCACATCATATATCAAAATCACTCTCAAATCATGTTCCATTGTGAAAGTATAAAATATAAAATGTTATAGAGTATGATAACTTATAGAACTCGATGACAACCATGAAAATATATTCTCCACAATCTCCATGCTCCTATATCACAAAATAATCCATGTATTATGAGGTAGTGATAAATATATGTGATACTTTACCTTTTTCCATGCCCTATTAGACAACATCTTTAATTGCACCAATTTACCAAAACAGGGGAGAGTACTAAAATACTATGGGTTTCACCTATGACTTCACTACTCACGACACTATTATAAATGGGTTATCATCATTTATATAGAAAAAATTCTGTAAAACAATAACCAAAACAATTCATAACTAAATACAAACAATTTCTTGAATAGTTGATAAATAAATATAAATAAGTTATATATCAATAATTTTATAGAATGATATTTTCAAGAAAACAACCAATACATGCCTTAAAACCATTCCACACAATCTACTTTGCATAAAAAATCCACTTCACATAGTCACACGACCAACCATGCATGTTTCGTTATGATAGTTCCATACCAATCAGTGGTCTCTCATTGATCATCCTTTTCATCACAAGATTATTATGTCCCATGTGTGATTACGTGTTTCTCACTGAGAATACAGTCATATTTCAATCGAGTCCCATAAATGAAATATGAATACACACATAAGTATCCCAAACATCATTTCCAAAACCAACATCTCAAATTCATTCCAATAAAACAACCATTTATTAATAGATCATTTTAATAAAAATCGTTTCAAACATCTAGTCAATCCATATTTTAAAATCACTATTTTAAAATCATGAATCTATGTCAATTTACACAGTAATTACCCACAGTTTCACAATTTCAACAAAAGCCATCCATCAATAAAGAGGATATATACCTTGATTTTAAGGAGACATTTATAATCAATTTCACGAAACCTAGTAAATTTTAAACAAATCTAATAAATTTGACTAAGATGGTTGAAGATTGAAGACACCTACCGTGATAATATTGATGAATATAGTAAATAGATTAAAAATACACACCAAACTGGGTATGAATTCCATGAAACCTCCTAAGATATCTTCCCCTAACCGAATCAAAACCAAATATCTATTTATTTGGCATTGATTATCAGCGATCTAAAATCATGGGGTTTAGATCTTCGAATCTGAGAAGAGGGTAGATATAGATTTAAGATAATGTGATAAGAACGGTGAAGAAAAAGCACTTACAATAAGAATTAGGCTTTTAAATGCCATGGAAAGGCTCTAGTTCGTTAATTTGTTTCTTGGGGGATGTTCTATAATATTTCAAAAAGAATAACCTTTAGTTAGATCAATTTTTTTAGGATATCACATTGACCCCACACATGGTTTAGTTTCATTGTTAGACAAACCATGGGCAAAATGTGTGTTAGATTCTACAAAGCTGGACACTCGTATGGCCTCATCGCATGGTCACCCTAACCTTCCTCAAACCATACTTAAGCTACTACCTAAAATTTTCCAAACCACTTTTCAAAGTGCACTGTTACAAATAGGATCCTTCCCGACTAGAACATCTCATATGTAGCTTGTGTACCACCCATTTAGCTGCAAAAACTCTCCCAAAATACCCCAAACTCTCTCAACTTTCACCATTAAAAATTATATACATGAAAATCCTAAATAATTGTTAAATACTATAAATCAGGGGTTCTAAAATGCACCCCCTCCATTTTGTTTTTTTTATCTCGCACACCCATGGGAAATGTTATATATTTTTAGCCCTTTCATATCCATGCTACATGACACCTTTTAAATATATTCTCATCTTATGTGAGTCATACCATAGCCCTATCTACAATAACTCATTGGGGTACTATATTCTCCTATGAAATATTATTATCTCTATCTTAACGATAACCAAATCCAGGAATAATATATCCAAATATCCACTACACCTTATACGATCATCTAATATCATTCTCAATTGGGTTTTATGAATATGGAAGGTTTAAACAACATCCCCTACACCATCCACGAATGACCCCTACAATGTATTATAAAGCAATCTACATAACAAGTGGATTATAAACTATCACATCTAATAGGATGCTAGAAAACAATGTGTGGATGTTGGAGTTTTTTGTTCTCTATTCGGTCAATAATGTGAATGTTTTGAAAAAGACCCTAACCCCAAAACATTTTAGTTTCTATAAGGATCTCTAAATTTGTTATAGAACGTATTGAAATCAAAATGAAAATACATCAAATATCTACACATCCATAAAAAGGAATAAAATAATAAATTTTAACCCATGTAGATATGCCACACTATTACGAGCATTACACCATCATTTAGTCAAACTATTATCAAATCAACTTTCTATATCTCAAAACATCTACCCTTTTAACTTAAAAATTTACATTAATGATTCAAATATTGTATTTAGAAAAATTGATTTACTACTCATTGGTTAAAAATTTACTTGTTATATGACATTCATTACATGGTTATATTCTAGATTTAAAGAAAAAGTATTTAAATACATTGCACATGATAATTTCAAAAATCTATAATTTTTTTATTTCCATTGTTTATTCAATTTCAGAGAACATTCAATAAAAATATTTCAATTTAACAAACACATTCCATAGCCATCAAAAATCTATACATTACATTAAAAATAGCTATAATCATAGTCCATGAAAAGTGTTATATCCCTCTTGAATGTAGATATATGTTATCACCATGGTATGGTGTCTTGTGGAGTCTATTACAGAATTAATATAAGTTAATGTTATAGCCATGGGATACCACTTTTGGCTATAGTGTAGCCAACAAAAAAAGTACCTCACTTGGTTCTCAACATACTTCAAATGATTGAAAAGAGAGTTTATCTTTAACATTATGAACATAATTATTATTATATATATATATTTTTTATATACAATCAAATATATATTTAAATATTTATGAATTTATAAATAATTTTTTTACTATTTAATTAATTATATTTATTTATTGTTGTTAGGTCTGGAGACCCTACTTACATAGGTTAGATTTCCCATGGATATTGGTGTCTTATAGCAATGGTGTATTGTGAACTTTGGCTATAGGTTCCTCTCATCACATTCTGCTGAAAATAACTCCCTATTTTTTAATGGGATAATAAATTGTAATTGGGTAGATTAAACATGGTTATTTCAACCCTATATCCAGGAACATAATTTTGATTTTGGGAATAGTTTAGTGACTATATCTATTATTTTTAGTGATGACATGTTCTAAACATAACCATATTTTACATGTAATAATTGACCCATAATTAAGGCAATTATCCCAATAAAAAACTGCACAACCATTCCCCTTTAAAAACATTCAACCATACCATCACACCATATCCTTATACACATTCCCACTTCCCAATCATGGAATAGTATTTGAAAGACCACTAAATTAACCCCACCAACAACCCAAAACGAATCACATTAATTACCAAACTATATGCCCTAGAAAATCCACTCATACCATAGTTCAAAAACAATAATTATAGAAACCTATATAAAAAATTATATTATAAGAACTCAAATAATCCTACTTTTAAAAACATTTTGTCACATTAATTTAATATATCTTTAATGTTCAACAAAAACTAATTATGTTCCACAAAACTAATACATTAAATTTACTATATGATTATATTTTTTAATTTATAGTTATAAGAAATCAATAATAACCACATGTTCATATATAAATTATTGATACATCTAATTTTTAAGATAAGCAGCTAAAATCCAATAGCTGTATGAGAAACTATGTAACATGTAACAAAATTAGATACACATCCTTACCCTTCAAATTATTTGATTTTTATTAAATATATATTTTAAATTTGACCATAGTATTCATCAAATTATGTGATGATCATTATAATTCAGAATTATATATAATATAAAACAAATGTATCTAATCCTCTAAATTATTTGATTCTTCAAAATCACTACACAAATTAGAAATGAGGAACTGATGATAGAACAAAGATGATCCCCAAAGATATGATTCAATGAAAAAGTCACAACAATTCCATATCAAACCATTTACAAAACATACCCCAAATTCATCCAACACCACTTCAAAAAAACTTACAAAGAATGGTTAATGCATAGGGAATGAGGAATAATAGATAGGTTAACAAAGATAATATCAGAAATTTTTTCTCTCATTGATCAAAGACAAAAAACTAATAAATGGGAATTCAAGGGTCTCATGGTTCATACATCTGGTCAACCACGTATCGGATAAATTATGCTAAAGGGGGAGAATTCATAAGGATATCAATAATTATTAAACTACCTGAAACGACATTATCAAGATAAAAAAGACCATGTTCATACCATGATGTGTTAATACTACTAAACCACTAAATATATCACTAAAAACACACTATATATATATCACCACAAAATAGTAGTCATCATTCCAAATTTGAAATGATTGATGAATGTTTAATACATTAAAAATGAATCTGGGTGTGGAGACATCAAATGAAATACCACAAAAAAATTGACATTTGGTCTCTCGTGTCGTTGCATGGATGCATGAATAATGACAATATGATTTGAGAACCTTTTAAATAAGTCTCTTAAGGTCTGTGAAAATACCTCCAGGACCATGTCATGAATCTGGTTATATGAAAGGCTCTCAAACTTCCCAAGAAATCATTTCACTAAAGGGCATCCCTGTTAGAACAAAAAAAAATAAGAAAAGGATAAACTATAACAGTAAAGAAACATTATATGGGTCATTACCAAGAATATAATGTTATTTCCTTTTTCAAAATCCATGTGTCAACGCATTTTCTATAAAAATAAATTAATCATCAAATCCTGGAACCTACTACTAGCTCTAACACTGATGGCATGACTCCCAGGTCTATGATATCTCCCATGAACTGTAACAAAAAAAATGAATTTGTACCCCTCTCTTTCAAAATACCATTCACACTAAAACACATATGTGCACATCACATACTATATATCCCAAAATATATTTCAATTATTCATCTATCCCTCCTACTCCAGCCCCTTCTCATAACATTGAAATCCCATATCACAAAAAATAAACATGAATGCAAGGTCATGGATGTTGTATCTTATAATTATAAAATAATTATCATTCTATAAATTATAATATAAATCCAAAAAAATTTAAAAAGTATCCTCCAATACTAACTCTCCATAATATATACCACTTAGAAAATAACAATGAAACCACTAGGAACACAACATTCATAGACCTAAATTTCAATCAATTTAGTGAAAAATAAAACGTCTAGAAATGAAGGTAAAAAACCACCAAACATCTTTTGATAATGATCATCAATATATGACTTATGTTCCAATGTTCATCCAAACAGGTCACCATTCCTCCAAAAAACTCGTAAAAATAGATAACTCATCCAAGAATCACCATATCCTAAATAACTAAAATATAGAAGAAGAACTCAAAACATATCATTTCATTTTTGATATCCAACTCCCTAACTAATGACATGAGAATAATTATATATATATATAAATATATTAATTAATGAAACATGAATGATATCATGTAATCTAATAAATAATGGTGGAATTTAGAACTAATACACTACCTCACCAGTATTCACTTACACATCTAATAAACTGATAAATATGGAATAAATAATACTCCATTGTTTTAACTTCCACTACCCATGATTAATCGATAACCATAAGAATAAATGATCATTTAAATAAAACTACGTATTTGTTTCATGAGATTCCCATCATAACTCTAATGATCAAGTGGATCTATCATCTTTTCCGAAATAATCTTTATCTTTAGAGTCTTGCACTTTGAAACATTAGGTATATAGACTACTAGTTCAATAAACCTAGTGAATCCCAAAAAATAAAAATAAATATCTCCATATAAAACCTATAATATGGATATCTCAGTTGAATATTTTTATATTTTTTAATAAAAATCTCTACTAAGGGTTGGTGTTTCACCCATGATCAACCAAAATTTAGAAAATTAGATCACAACATATTCTTTAGTATCTGAATTGGTCAACATTTCTACCAATATATCAGAGGATATATGTTTATATTTGTACATAAATAAGTATAAAAATACTACATAAATCCTAGAGATTCATGGTGAAATGGGGATCTCAATTTGAGATGATATTCCTCATTACATTGTGAAGCCACATTATTACATCCACATAGTTCCACACCAAAAAATACATAGGGTCTAAATCATTAATCATTATGAAATGATATGGTTTCATCATCCCATCAACAATCATACCAAATGATTGGCATCCTCACTAGGTTCTAGCTAAACTACAATAAAATCCATTCCTACATTCTATTTCTATAACATAGGTTGATCAAATGGTTATAACCAAAAACCTATAAATTCTCTGACTTTATCACTTAACAGACCAAGAATAATGATAACAACTCTACTACTTGCCTGTTAATCCAAGGATACCAAATATTACCCCTATGAAATGATAAAAATTGGATATAATTTGATATACTACCAATGATAAGATATGTATTTCATAAAGAAGTTACCCACCCATCACTGACTAAATAAAAAAACTCCCTAGAAACTACATCTATTCTATATTATCCTTGGAACATCCCTCTATAATTTCATTTATTGATACAGGTTCTTTCCTCACAATTACTTCTCTATCTATCTCCTAATATTCCTACACTTGTTGTATCATTAATTATTTTCCTACAATATAGAATTGGAAACACTGCAACAACCCCCCCCCCCCCCCCCCGCACACACAAATAATAAATAAAATAAGATGTCTACAATATCAATCTCTATTCACCTATAGATTATTGACCATCTCATCATAGATTCCATCTCATCTTATCAGTGATGATGTTCCCCTTCTATAGGGGGTTGTAGATCTCAATTAGTTTTCATACAAGAAATTCATCCACCACTTTTTACATAGATTATTACCATATTGATGGAAGATATACCTCAATCTATTTTTCTTTTTAGTGACCAAAAATCACTAACCATTAATGTAATGTCAATATATATTTAGATAAAATAAAACTACGATAAAATTTTGATAATGGGTGGGATTATTAAGCTTGTTGGGTACAAACACACTCGACCAATATTAGTCAATTTCTCTTCATTGAATTTGGTCAATTATAATTGATATGATTAGAATCATAAAAAAATCACAAATCACTACATAATCAATAAAAAAATGAATGGTATAATTGATCAAACACTCATTTATATTGCAGAAATCATCCTCATAGTAATCAATGTAAATTAAATCCTAGTATTATATGTTCAATATTTTCAACGAGGATACATCGAAGAGAAATTATATATATCCATAAAAAATACCCCTCAAGATTAAAAAATTTCTGGACTTGTACAATGATATTAGTTGATATGAAAGAATCAATTGCATTGATTATGGAAGGATTCACTAACATTCTCTATTGAGAAATCACATGATCAAGAAAATTACCCTCACTTGTCAAAAATATAGTCATTAGAAAAAACCGATAGGGAATGTAGTGCTAAAATACTTGTAAATTAACCCTATGATATTTAACATGCACCTCCTATTAGATTTATCATATGTGTACATCTTGGATGAACTCTACCAAAAAAAACTAGGAAATCATTAAAATATAGTTAATGAGTCCAATGGAAACAAAAGTGGTATTCATGATAATTAATAGAACAACTAAAAATTATAAGTACCTATAATGACACTAAATTGTTTTCGTTGATTTTTCCCTCTCTTTTACCCAAATCTAGTAATATCAATATGGAGAATTGTTTTTTCATTACTAGATGGTTTCGTTTATCTGGATAACAAAATAATTAATTCATGAAATGTGGTAATATTAGTTAACCATAACCTAATTTATTAATTGGATGTCTTACACAACATCATTCATCTATCTAGCTTATTTTTTAATAAATTTTGATCACCACATGATGACAAACTATGTTAGATGAAGCCATTATGAAAAAAATAATTGATCTAGATACTCAATAATGACAACATTAATGGGACAATAAAATATGGATCCATTAGAATACCATATTTCCTAGTATATAATTGTATCACATAATCGATATCATCTTGAAATAGTAGGTCCATAACTTCATTGGGAAAATCAATTGGGAAATCCTCCATGAATAAACAAAATTCAAATACATTCATCTCATGTGAACCAATTGGAAAAATTATAAATTAACAGATGTCTCTTTGAAAATATTTATCATGTTCTATAATAATTATCATTAAATAATATAACATAATGAACATTGTATTAGTATAACATGACTCTTATTTTAATCAAATCTATAACCATACCCATAAAATACTATACTTAGATTCCATAAATGATATTATCGGTTGTCTCTATAAAAAGAAAAAAACTCAAGAAGGATTATGTTTCCCTATTATCTTCACCCAACCCTAGAAAATATTAAGAAATCATATATGTTCTCCAATTGTAATGGTTATCACTAGGGTAACTATAATAATTCACCATAAATCCCAAGAAATAAAAAAAGTTGTCATAATAAAGGAGTATGACACTTCAAAATAATGTAAAGAAAAAAGTAAGCTAAATTGTAAGTAGATGGTACCATGCATGATCTCTAGGGAATTTCAACATGTAATCTATGTATCATGTAACAATCAATGCCCATGTATTTTTGCTAATTACTGAAAACCACATCAATAATGTTTCTTAATAATATTTCTTCAACGATTTGTAACATCATGGTGTTCACCTTTAATCAATCAACATCCCCTTTGTATAGTATAATCCTACTTCCCAAATTACTGATATTCCCACATTGGAAACTACTATTTATGATAGAATAGAAACTAATAGCCCACTTAACATTGGTCCTGAAGGATAGTTGAGCACTTGAATCTCTATTGAGTATATAATCATAGAGAGAATCTTATAGTAGTGTATCAATCAATGGATGCAGGAAATCATATATATATAAAGAAATGAGAGGAAAATATTTATTGATGACTCCCTGTCAATTATAACCTGGACATTCCAAACACCTTATATCATATTCAAATAACTCTACTCTTTATGGAAGACCGATGACACCCCTCTAGATATAATATTAGTTCTACAAGCATCCAATCAATCACATTATCTTTCAATTTCACTTATAAATATTTACTAAATGTTAATGTGGCGACATCATATCAAATAAATTTTTTTAGTGAATCCTATAATCACTAATACTTACACTCAATGAAAGGTATACCATTGAGATTAAATCTAAGAGAATCCATGGAATAAATGTCTAGCTCTTGTATTATTATTATTCCCTAATTAAGGGAATGGAACTCCTTCCTCTTCACGACACTCATCATTGAAGATTAGAACGTTAAGTAAAAATATTATTTAAAAATAATACCACAAAACATACACCTCCTTTCACTCAATGAGATGTAGAGTCTACCACTAGAAAGTCTCACCCATCATCTAACTAGCCTCCAATAAAACTAGATACTCCTCCGAATATTAGATCAGACTAAAAGTCATTTCAATGTCTTCAATCCATCACTCTATCTCCAAATCGAAAACATTCTTTACTACTATTGTTACCATCGATGATAGATCATTCCAAAAATCCTCCATTAAATCTAATCATCCTCACTAGGGTAAATCCATTCATAGACTAAGAAACCAATTTATTAAACATTACCGTCTTAGAAAACAAATGTAAAATGGTTAACAAGAATTATTTTCATTAACAAAAGGGAACATATATTACTTTCATACACACTACATTAAAAATGCATTTGAATATCAGAAAATAACATCCATTCAAAGATAAGAACAATCAAGAATGATGAATGTGCCTCTACTTGGACACTAAAATATAATGAGCATTTTATCCCCTAGGATGTTCTAGATAAATATGGTCTTTGTTTTGAATTAAATCGGTCCTTAATATCCTATTTCCACGATTATATCCAATTCCACATCAAATGATGGTTATGACCATGATAGTTACCTAGAAGTCCCAAGAAATACTCACCCATGTCGAATTGTAGTCTCCATAGTAGCTCTCAACGAATGATTATATACCACATTTTCACCCACCAGTACACAGACACACTAGGAACACCTCTAGAACCCTCCATGATGTTAATTGTCACCACCAATGCCGAAATTTGGTAGGCCATGAGGCATTGACTAGGACTACAGTTAAAAATCACTAGATTACAGGCATTAGCGTACCAAATACCTTGAATTTAATAAGAAACCAATAGTCAAACACATTATACAATTAAATCTATCACCCCAAAATAACTATAATTCAAGAAATATCATACAAAACATTGTCTCTAAAAATAATATAAAAAAATAAGATCCTAGGAAAGGGAATAAATAATAACAACTAGTTCTAATATTGAAATGTTCATCCTAGTCTCCAAACACTCCCAAGAATATTAAAATAAGTTATTTATAATTAGTGGTGAGAAAAAATGTCACACCTGAACTTTTAAATTAATATTATTTTATTATTTTATCAGAAATTAAAACTTTCTATCCTGTTGCGGTCCAAGCCTGTTTGAAATTTTTTTCACTTTTTTTATGAATGAATGCTTTGCCCTTGATGGCATTCGATGCATGGGCAGAGCGTGTTCAAAGCCGTGTGACCATGCTCGGGTCACCGTGTGGCCTGCCTCATGTACAAGGAAAATAAATAAAGTGAGTTTTAATGAGTTATTTTAATAACTATAATAATGGTTATTGTTGTTATTATTACTATGGTAAATAATATTATTATTATCACATTTATTATAATAATTATTAAGTTATGAACAATATTATTATTATTATTATTAGAGATTGTTAAATTTTTTATTATGTTCATTATTACTTGTCAATATTTTTATTTATTTTGCATTCATATTTATTCTTCTTTCTTTTCTTCTATTTTATTTATCTCTTTTACTATTATTATTATTATTATTATTATTATGTTTTCTTAATATTTTAATTTGGGTATTTATTTATTTAATTATTAATCCTATGACATTTTCATAAAATATTATTAAACGCTATCGTTTTTATTATAGTTTATAATGGTTATTATTATGTTAGGTTTGTTTATGTTTTTTGTTTGTTTTTATTTTAATTTTTATTTCCACTGTCTTTTTTTATTTTCTTTTATTCTTTTTTTCTTCTCTCATTTTCCCCCTCCCTCTCTCTTCCTCTCCCCTATTCCCCCATCGCGCACAGCAACCCCCTCTCCGCTTGTTTCATCACGCCTCACCCCATGCAGCCGACGCTCTCCCACCCTACTCCATTCCTTCCGGTGGCACATCAGACCGGCACCCCACTCCCCTCCTCGCGCCGCCTCTCACTGTCGGCCGCCCGACGTTGGACCACCCTAGCGTTCCTCCCTCTTCCACTGGCTATTCCTTTGCTGCACCCCACTTCCAGAAAGCCCTTTGGTCGGCTCCTCTTCCCCCTCTCCCTGACGACACTCATCTCGGAGACCAGCATCCGGCTCCATCCGTCGCAAGGTCATCCCACTATGATGATCTTCTTCTTCCTCCTTAGGGTTTTGCTTCATATAGGGTTCTGATTTTGGGGGTTTATCTTGTTGTTTATGGGGTTCGATTACTTGATTTATGTTTCATTTTAGGTACCTTGTAGTGTGATTGGCGTGCGGCGGAGTTTGCGCATTGCTTTTCTGAAGTTTTCTACACCGATGGTAAGTGGTTCCTCCTTTAATATTTTATTGATGATTTAGTTTTCTTGTTTAAATAATTTAAGATGTTCTTTAATTAATTTGTTGAGTGAAAATTGTGTTTATGTGGTGAATTATTTTTAGTTTCTTAAATAAATTTGGTGTTCTATGTTTTATCTGTTTGGTGTGAAACTAGTTTTTAAAATAATTTAGTTTGTGTTTGTTTTGTTTGGCGGTGTGTTATTATAGTATGAGTGTGTTTCTGTTGAGAACTTTGTATCTGGTCAATTGATAGTGTTTTGTAAGTTGAGTAGTTAGTTTATTATTTTTTTATAAATGGTAAATATTGTGTTCTTAATGTGGTGTTGTGTGCATTTGGTAATGAAAGAAGGTTGAAGTTGGTTTTGTGTGTAAATCTGTGTTATACTCTTTAAAAATTGGTTTTTAAAAATTTTGAACGATACCTTAAATAATTTTTAAGGATGAGAAATGGTTTTAATTAAATTGTGTAAAGGTTTTTAGTGTGCGTTTGTTTCTAAAGAGGGGATTTTGGGTATTTTATCGGTGTGAGGAAGTGAGGTGTTTCCTTGGGTTGTTTTATAAATTTCATAATGGTTTATTTAAGTTGTTTGGATGGTGAAAAACTTGTTTTGGAAATGGTTAAATTGTTTTTGTTCTTTTATTTTAATATTTCTAATGAGTTTTATGAGTTATGTAAGTGGCGCTTCATTGGTGCCAACCCTTGATATGTAACATTGAAACACTTTATGTATTGTTTAAGTGTTTAATGGTTTTATTAAATTATTTGTGTAGTGCGTTGGACCTCGCTACGATGGTTTCAAGTTGCGAGTGTCAGGAACGCCTACACGTATATGCATAGTGTAAGGCATATATATATACATGCCCTCTTTGTACATATTCTCTTATAGCGCGGGGAATATGTGCAATGCATCTAGGGGTGTATATATATATATATATATGTATAAATTCATGTGCGTCTGTTCACCAACTGTCAGTTCAAGTGGTCATCGATAGATAGCGACAAGTATGAGGTAGGTCCCCTATGCCTATGCTTTTAATCTGAAATTCATAATTGCTTGATTGTTTTAAAAATATGTTTTACACTATGCTATATACACATGCTATGGAATCTGATTGCTGTTTCTTGAAACTATTATGCCTTTGTTTTGGAGATTGAAATGTATTTCAAACGACGTTGGTCTTAATTAAATTTTCCTGAAAAATTGATATCTTAAGTGGTTTTGAATTGGTAAAGTGTATTTCTAAAGGTGTTTTACCTTTTGGCCTGTTGCTTGTAAAAAGTGTTCCCTTTATGTAATTATGCATGTTTGGCATCTTAGGAATGTTTTATGAAAAAGAAAAAAACCTCTGTTGAGGCACACCCCCTTGGTTTTAGAAAAAAATGTTTTTTTAAGTTCAATGTGTTATCAGGTGCCTAATTTGATGCTTATGCATTGTGTGACGTGCAAGGGGGGAATGTTCTCAAGGAGAGAGAGAGGTGGTGAGATGTTGAATGAGTTCTAGAAAAAGAGAGTTTTATGTAGATATATGTTTGCATGATAATGAAAACTCACCACCACATGAAATAGAGCACAATGGGAAACCCGCATTTCTAGGTGGGTGACCAGGACTAGTAAGCTAGATGATACGGCATGGGTTAGTCCCGGTTTGTCTAGCAGGATTGATGAAACAAAACTAACTAAACATATGAATTCTGAGGGTCATGGTATTCTATGCCACGTTTTCTAAGGGTTGTGGCCTTCTAAGCCACGTTTCACTGAGGTACGAGGTCTCTAGTTTCCCGCTTGTTCTGGCTACCTATAGGGATTACCCATGGTGCTCATTTGCGACGTGCTGGTTGTGGTTTAACTTTAATTTCAGTTGTGTCATACTTGATGTCTTTTTGTGAAAACTATATTTTAATCCAAACTGATTTCATTTCATTTGAAACGTTAATTTATACTTGGAACCTATTTTGAAAATGTAGTGGGAGTGAAATTTTTTAAAAGATAATGCAAACTTGTTACTTGAATTTGAAAAGAAGGAATACACTATTTTATTATATCTTATTTTTCAAACCGGCATGACAGGATTTCCTACTAAAGACAGGGGCATAGGACGTGGTTACATTTTTTTTCTTTCCAACTGAGCATCTCTGTGCTCACGCCAACATTACTTTTTAGTTGCAGGTTTTATTCTTGGATCGCTCTTGGGAGCGAGTGTGGTTGTCGTACCGTGGTGATCCACGGGGTCACCTGAGGTATGTCACGTTTCATTGATTATTCCTTTTTCTGATGCGATGTTGTTCAATTTATTTTCCATTATTTATCTTCTTCTTCAGTTTATGTTTATTTATCTTTTTCATGGGCCAAACCATTCCCAATTGGTTTGTTTTGATGCCTGACACTATCTGCCAGCCCGTGGGGATCGGGAATGCCCTTCGGGCCATGTTCCGGACTGGGTCGGGTGTCGAGTCGGATGACGATCCGGCCTGGTTCGTGACAAAATGGTATCAGAGGTGCCCCTCTTTATTTGGGGTGTCAATTAGCTTGGTGATTCGGTGTGTCGGGAATCGCGAGGTAGGTGCGGGAAGGATGTCATGAACCCTTGCTCGTCCCGAGACTCAAGTTTCCTGGGGTAGTTCGGGATTTAAATTTTTTTCTTTGGATTGGTATGTTTGGATGAGGGATGACAAGGGAAGTGATATGATGTTACGCGACGAGCCTGCATGGAGTAACTACCCATGTACGGCCCGAGTGCACGGTTCAAGATGCTTCATGTGGTTGATGCTTGCTTGGAGCATGGCCTGCTAAGCCATGTTACCGGGTTGGTATAACCACTAGTCCCTTATTTTTGGACGTTTTAATGTGAGTTATCTTTAACCTTCATTTTGGTTGGTGTGAGTACATCTCAAAAATGAAAATGGATTTTTTTGAAGGTATTTTAAAAAGGGAATATGGTTGTTGGAGTGGAAAAATGGTTTTTTAATGGAAAAATGTTTTGGAATTTTGAAACGTGTTTCTTTAACGATAATTCACTTTCTCAAATTGGTCGGGAATTTGTGTTGTGTGCTTAATGGTATGTTTTGGAAATGAGAAGTGTCTTGAATTGACCCTTGGTATTCCTATGAGTGATCACATACATTGAGGTGCACATGTGGCAAGTGGGGAAATTGGTGATGTGAGTGGATGGGTGCTTGAGATAGCACATGGATATGTATGTGTGAGACTTCATGGGATATCAATGGTGGATATCTACATTGTTTTGTTTGCTGAAAAATGGTTTTCAAAATGGGTTATTCAAATGTTTAGAAAAGTGAGTGAGAAATTGTTTAGCGTTCTCTTTTCGTGTTGGGTATTCTTTTGCTTCAGTTCTTGGTTTTGACGTATTGAATTGTGGTTGGAATAGTTATTTGAGTTTGAGCATTCGTTTGTGATTGAGGTGTGAAGTTTTGGTTTATAATGAGTTTTGATTCAGATTTGTGCCTCTTGATTTTGAGTATTCCACCCAGAAATGTCCCAGAAGGTTCTAGTGAGTCACTTCTAGTTGTTGGTTCTACCCAGACTCATTACGAAGTGGTATAATTGAATTCTTTTCAGTTATTGTCTAGCATATGTAGTGATAGTGATCTATCGAAGGTAGCGGACTGGCTTGGTGAAATCGTTGGTGTTTCAAGGTTATTGGAAACTCCCTAAACTATGAGAGTCCGTTTTGGTTTGGGTTCGTTTGATGGTGCAACTTTGGATTGGTGGAGGAAAAAATCCCAGCGTCGTTGCATGATGGTATGTCTTGGAAGGTGTTTAAGATGAATCTCGTCATATGGTTTATACCCAATGAAGTGAAGGCAAGGAAAGTGGCAGAACTAGTGGGTGTTGAGTAAGGCCAACAAGAAGTGAAGGCCTACATGGGACATGCCAAGGGGTTGATTCCATTTTCTCCAGAGGTAGCGTCATGGAATCAGTTAATGTTTCTCTTATGTGGGGTCTTCGTCCAGGGTTCCAGGACCATTTATTTTTGGTGTTCGGGAACGTTCCCCATCAAGTGACGATAGATAATGGGAGGAACCTGCCTCAGACAAGTCTTCTTGTCAATTCCATCTCCTATTAGTTGGACCACCCCCTTGTTTGCTTCTAGTGTGCTCAGTTTGGGTACTTTAAGCTGCCTTGTCATCATCCTCCAAAGGCTTTCCGTATGTGTGGCCATTTGAAGAAAATAGAGAAGTTTGGCTAGCGGCTTTGTTAGGAGGAGTCTCGATAGGAGAATGTCAGCTCCCGACTGCGGGGCAGTAAATGCTTCAAGACATCAGAGCTACAACCACAAGTCTCAGAGTGAAGGTTTTCTCGCAGTCAGGAATCATTGGGTATGGGGCACCTTGGTCTAATTTTCGTCTCCAATGATGAAATGGGGACGGTTTGAATTTCCCTGTTGTAGATCTCCCGTCTTTGAAGGTATTATTTTGCTGTAAGATGCGTAAAGGTCTCTTTTTCTCGTTGCGGTATTTGTTCTTTGGATAACCCACCTTGGTTGTAATAAGTTGTGGTGATCTCTTTTTCTTGTAATTCTAGTAGTTTTTCCTCCTCCAATATGAGTTTTGAAGTTTGTCTCTCTCTTGTGGCTAGCTACATTGGTAACCCGTTCTTGTTTTATGATGCGCTCGTTTTGGAGACATATGCATACTAGGAGATAATGAATAGGGGTTTGGTCCCCTACTCGGTTTGGGGTCTTTCTTCGATGACCCCATGTGGTGGGGGTTTGGTTTATGCAGAGAGTTCATGGGTCGGTTTGTTCTGGGTTTCTCGTATTAGTCTGTGATAATTAGCTTTAGCTGGTCAGTTATTAAATGGTGGGGAGACCCACCATGAATATTGTCGTCCCTTCTTCGAGGTTTGGTCTGTGTGGTGGTTCCATCTTGGATCAAGTTAGTAGTTCCAGGGTTAGCCCATACTAACAGTCTCACTGTCGGTTGTGCTAGTCAGGTTCATGTGGTGGAGTGAACCCTCCTCATTTCCTAATGGTTCTTCTTTTTTCAGTTTCCCTCAGAGTAGGTCGGGTGTGACTAATGGAGTGAAAAGTCACACCGATTTGTGATTTTGTTGCCCTCATTTAGGTTCAAACTTGAGTTTGTTTACTCATTTGGCTGGGGGACTTTCTGGGGGCAGAATGTTTTTGTGGTGGGGAGAATTGTCACACCCGAACATTAAAATTAATATTATTTTATTATTTTATCAGACTTTAAAACATTCTATCGTGTTGCGGTCCAAGCCTGTTTGTAATTTTTTCACTTTTTTTATGAATGAATGCTTTTCCCTTGACTGCATCTGATGCATGGGCAGAGCGTGTTCAAAGCTGTGCGACCTTGCTTGGGTCACCGTGTGGCCTGCCTCATGTACAAGGCAAATAAATAAAGTGAGTTTTAATGAGTTAGTTTAATAATTATAAAAATGGTTATTGTTGTTATTATTACTATGGTTAATAATATTATTATTATCAAGTTTATTATAATAATTATTATGTTATGAACAATAATAATATTATTATTGTTAGAGTTCGTTAAAATTTTTATTATGCTCATTATTACTTGTTAATATTTTTATTTATTTTTCATTCATATTTCTTCTTATTTCTTTTCTTCTATTTTATTTATCTCTTTTACTATTATTATTATTATTATTATTGTTATGTTTAGTTAATATTTTAATTAGGGTATTTTTTATTTATTTATTTATTAAGACTATGACATTTTCATAAAAAATTATTAAACGTTATCATTTTGATTATAGTTTATAATTGTTATTATTATGTTATGTTTGTTTATGTTTTTTTGTTTTTATTTTAATTTTTATTTCCACTTTTTTTATTTTATTTTATTATTTATTTTTTCTTCTCTATATTTTCCCCCTCCCTCTCTCTTCCTCTCCCCTATTCCCCCGTTACACACAGCAACCCCCTCTCCCCTGGTTTCGTCGCGCCTCACCCCTTGCAGCTGTCGCTCTCCCACCCTACTCCCTTCCTTCCGGCGACACATCGGACAGGGAACCCACCCACCTCCTCGCGCCACCTCGCACCGTCGACCTCCCGATGCCAGACCCCCCCAGCGCGCCTCCCTCTTCCGCTGGCAATCCCTTGGCCGTACCCCACCTCCAGTAAGCCATTCGGTCGGCGCCTCTTCCCCCTCTCCCCGGCGGCACTCATATCAGCGACCAGTATCATGCTCCCTCCATCACAAGGTCATCCCACTATGATGATCTTATTCTTCCTCATTAGGGTTTTTATTCTTATAGGGTTCCGATTTTGTGGGTTTATCATGTTGTTTATGGGGTTTGATTGCTTGATTTTTGGTTCATTTTAGGTCCCTTGCAGTGTGATTGGCGTGCGGCGGAGTTTGCGCATTTCTTTTGTGAAGTTTTCTACACTGATGGTAAGTGTTTCCTCCTTTATGTTTTGTTTGATGATTTAATTTTCTTGTTTAAATAATTTAAGATGTTATTTAATTAATTTGTTGAGTGTGAATTGTGTTTATGTGGTGAATTATTTTTACTTGCTTAAATAAATTTTGTGTTCTTTGTTTTATCTGTTTGGTGCGAAACTAGTTTTTAAAATAATTTAGTTTGCATTTGTTTTTTTTGGTGGTGTGTTAATATGGTATGAGTGTGTTTCTGTTGAGAACTTTGTATCTGGTCAATTGATAGTGTTTTGTAAGTTGTGTAGTTAGTTTATTATTTTTGTATAAATGGTAAATATTGTGTTCTTAATGTTGCGTTGTGTGCATTTTGTAATGAAAGAAGGTTGAAGTTGGTTTTGTGTGAAAAGATGTGTTATAATGTTTAAAAATTGGTTTATAAAACTTTATAATGATACCTTAAATAATTTTTAAGGATGAGAATTTTTTTAATTAAATTGTGTAATGTTTTTTAGTGTGTGTTTTTTTCTGAAGAGGGGATTTTGGGTATTTTCTCAGTGTGAGGCAGTGAGGTGTTTCCTTGGGTTGTTTTAAAAATTGCATAATGGTTTATTTAAGTTGATTGGATGGTGAAAAACTTGTTTTGGAAATGGTTAAATTGTTTTTGTTCTTTTCTTTTAATACTTTCAATGGGTTTTATGAGTTATGTAAGTGGCGCGTCTTTGGTGCAAACCCTTGATGTGTTAATTTGAAACACTTTATGGATTTTTTAAGTGTTTAATGGTTTTATTAAATTATTTTTGTAGTGCGTTGGACCTCTCTACGATGGTTTCAAGTTGCGGGTGTCTGGAACGGCAACACGTAAATGCATAGGGTAAGGCATATAAATATATATATGCCCTCTTCGTACATATTTTCTCATGGCGCATGGAATATGTGCAATGCAGCTAGGGGTGTATATATATATATATATGTATAAATCCATGTGCGTGTGTGGTCCATGTTTCGGTTCGAGTGGTCATCGATAGATAACGACAAGTTTGCGGTAGGTCCCCTATGCCTATGCTTTTAATTTGACATTCATAATTGCATGATTGTTTTAAAAATATGTTATACACTATTCTATATACACATGCTATGTAATCTTATTTTTGTTGCATGAAACTATTATTCCATTGTTTTGGAGAATGAAATATATTTCAAACGCTGTAGGTCTTAAGTGACTTTTCATGAAAAATTGATTTCTTAAGTGGTTTTGAACTGGTAAAGTGTATTTCTAAAGGTGTTTGACCTTTTGGCCGGTTGTTTATAAAAAGTGTTCCTTTATGTAATTATGCCTGTTTGGCATCTTAAGAATGTTTTATGAAAAAGAAACAAACAACTCTCGAGGCATGCCCCCTTGGTTTTAGAAAAACAAAAATTTAAGTTGAATGTGTTATCATGTACCTATTTTGATGCTTATGCATTGTGTGAGGTGCAAGAGGGGGAATGTGCTCAAGGAGAGAGAGCAGTGATGAGATGTTTAATGAGTTCTAGAAAAAGAGATTGTTATGTACATATATGTTTGCTTGATAATGAAAACTCACCAACTCATGAAATAGAGCACAATGGGAAACCCGGGTGTCTAGGTGGGTGACCAGGACTAGTATTCTAGATGATACATCATGGGTTCGTCCCGATTTTTCTAGCAGGATTGACGCAACAACACTAACTAAACATATGAATTCTGAGGGTCGTGGTCTTCTAAGCCACGTTTTCTGAGGTTTGTGGTCTTCTACGCCATGTTTCACCGAGGTACGAGGTCTCTAGGTTCCCACTTGTCCTGGCTACCTATAAGGATTACCCATGGTGCTCATTTGCGATGTGATTCTTGTGATTTAAAATTAATTTCAGTTGTGTCATACTTGATGTCTTTTTTTGAAAACAATATTTTAATCCAAATTTTTTCTTTTCATTTGAAATGTTAATGCATGCTTGGAACCTATTTTGAAAATGAAGTGGGAGTGAAATTCTTTACTTGACAATGCAAACTCGTTACTTGAATTTGAAAATATGGAAAAAACTATTTTATTATATCTTATTTTTCAAACTGGCATGACTGGATTTCCTACTAAAGGCATGGGCATATGATGTGGTTACATTTTTGGGTTTCTTAGTGAGCATCTCAGTGCTCACGCCTACTTTACTATTCAGTTGCAGGATTCAGTCTTGGATCTCTCTTGGGAGCGAGTGTGGTTGTCGTACCGTGGTGATCCACGGGGTCACCTGATGTATGTCACGTTTCTTTGTTTATTCCTTTTTCCGCTGCCATGTTGTTCAATTTATTTTCCTTTATTTATCTTCTTATTCAGTTTATGTTTATTTATCTTTGTCATGGTCCAACCCATTCCCAATTGGTTTTTTTTTGATGCCCGACACTAGTTGCCAGCCTGTGGGGATCGGGAACGCCCTTCGGGCCTTGTCGCGGACCGGGTCGGGTGCCGAGTCGGATGACGATCCAGCCTGGTTCGTGACAAAAAATTTATACATAGTAGCATATTAATCCAAAAAAAACTATTTCATACGGTTCAATAAGATTACTAAATATCATTGAATAAATATAATAACCAGTAAACACCTATTAAGTTTCCTACCACCCAACATCACCAATCCTACCTCACTAAATAATACCTCCAATTTAGATTCCTCAATATCATAAAAATAAAAAAATGGTACCCACACTATTTCCTCATTAATTTTTCACTCATACACCAAAAAATGAAATATCTTAGAAATCCACTACATCTCTAACCATTTTATTGAACACCATACCAATATCATCAAATCTGATGTAGATCGAACCATAGTGTTACCTATCCCAACCCAAATAGGGCCAAACACCATTTTTGGTACCTATAACATCAATACCATAATAATAACCCAAACCATATAACAAATATCCATATATCCTCCACACATTACATATTCATCTTTAATCCATCTGAGTAGGGTATCATGAACATGAACAACCTACTCAAAACATGAATAATCCCCATCAAATATAATAACCGCATCAACATAAACACTCTACTATGAAAAATCACACCCAATACCACACAAAGATATGAGATTGGTGAACTGGGAGTTGTTATCCATCCATTCCCACACTAACTAGCATACTTTTTGATAACTTTGTGAAAAAAATATCTATATATAGTTCAAAATTAAAATGATTAGTTTAGTTCTTTTCAAAATTATTATAATAATACATCACACACACAAACATAAACACACACATATATATCCAAACACAATCCCATCTTAACTTGTATTGAACCAGAAAGAAGTACAACTCTATCATACCCACCAAACTATAACGAAATCATACTACCATTTATAATACATTTTATATCTAAAACCATCACCACATTTCAAAAAAAAAATAGACACATATATCATTCAATTTTACATTAGACAAATCATTTAATTATTCCCTAATTTTTAATTTAGTATCCTTATTAAATTCATTAGGTATTCTTTTCAATATTTAATGTACAACCATTTCTAGAACACACACATTTATATTCATGGAAACCAATTTTTTTACAACAATGTTTTATAAAATATTATCCTACACCCATTATTATATTCTACATTTATAGTCACAATCTAAATCCCCTAGGAATCATGAACACAATCAACACATTAGAGAAACCACCTTCGCTTAGTGGTCTCAAAAATGATTCCAACATTTATTGTAAGGAACACATAATAAACACCATTTCAAAACAACTAACCATATCATCCCCCCACATTCTCATCCACATTCTATGTAAAAAACTATATATATGTAGGCACACCAACATTATACAATATATTCCAAAAACCTAGAATTTGATAAAATAATTACCACATAATAACCCTCAGAAAAACATCATTGAAAACAATACTATAAAAATAGTCTGAAAAATACATAATAATAATTTTTTTCAATATACACTCCCATAATTAGAATTTTCAAATAAAAATATCCTTTCTTATATGAGATATAACAAAATAATTTGAGATTTAACAAAAATAGTTCAATATAATATTTATAGAATTTTCATTTTGTGATACTTTTTCTAGAAAATAATTTAAATGATAATGTATTCACAATAATAATTGTGACCTCAAATATATAAGACCAACAAATTCATGACATAAATACTGAAGAAAATCACAAAAACATGCACATGTAGGTGATATCATCCCATCCTACTTAATTTCAAAGAAACAGATTCATGATATTATTTAAAAAAATAATATTAACCTAGAAAAATAGAGATAATTATAATTCCATATTATAAAAAAATATAGTGATTTAAAATCTCATGCATCCATTATGCTTAAATAAAATTTTATAAGAACAATATGAATAATAGATGATATCATGAGAAAGATCACAAATTGGAATATTTAATCTCAAAAAATCAATATCAGAACCATGATGTGATATCTATAAAGTTGTACAAAAACTGCTGCACTATCCTTATTAGAGGGGATAATAGGGAAGTATCAAAGAAAAATAGAAATAGGTACTAACTTACAATAATTTTTGTAATCTATAAAACCATACTGTCAATACAAATAAACATGGGGTCAATGGTCACTCACTTCCCACATCTGGTTAACCATGATTCTGAGAAATTAATGGAAATATGAAAATTTTAATTCCATTATAAACAAATAAATGTATTGGAGAATACACCATCATGGTGTGATAGAACAAAAGAATGTTTCTTTGATATAATTAAAAAATACTAAAAATATCATATTTGGATTCTTCTAGATGTCTCTCCTCTTAAACTCGATAAATATGAAAAATTCAATTTGATTGAAGAAGGGTATTATTAGAACCAATTAACCATAATGGTATAAATCCCAAAACACTACAATCTAAAATTGACCTTAATTCCCCCATTCCCTGATAGGTATTGACGTGTTATGACACCCAATTATGAAATCCATCGAAATCTGTTTCATAGGATCAACCCCATGATAATTATCACCACCCTAGAAAAACTCATTTGTGTAAAAAATTTCAAATTATCATGGAAACTATCAATCCATGAACTAGAATTACACACCACAACTATATAATTGTCATAGGTAATACTTCAGTGTTGATAATACATTATATAGTCTATTCCATGGAATATATGGATTTTTCAAATACTTAAAATCTATCATCGATCCCTTGAATAGTGAAAAACACCTTGGAGTTTTGACCATGATCCATAATATATCTCCAAAACCCACAGGCTAAGACTTATGGTCAGTACACATAGTCAATGTTGTGACCCACTAATACTGAATCTACCACTCTAGTGTACCTAACTCTCTATCCAAAGGTTCCTAAAATATATGTTTTTACCTACATATACCTCTGATAATATTTTCTTAATATCTACCCATATTTTTTCAACCTCTTCCAATCACATCAACAATTAAATTTTCTAATTTGAAATTTTATTTATTCAATAATATATTGGAAAATATTTTATATTATTTCATAAATAGTATATTTTTTGGTTGCCGTATAGAAGAAAAAATTATTAAAAAAATATGAAAATTTAAAAATAACATAATTTAGTGGCCCATACACTTCATTAGAATGTTAAAATAAATATTTTTTTCTTATTAGGAATAAATATTTGATCCCATGGAAAGGGTATGTTCTGTTTTAGGAGTATAATTTGTTGAAAAGGTTGAAACATTTCCCCAATTCCCTCACAATAGATATAAAAATTATAGTGGCCAACAAACATTTCCCCTAATATCCAGGATCATGTTCATTGAATATCTAGCTCATAGGTTAATCATTTATTAATTAAAAGAATGAATATATATGGTCCAATAGTTGGCTTTATTATATATATATAGAGTAAGTGGAAAATATTGGAGTATATTTTTTGTGGGAAAAGGAGATTCTTCTCTATGCCTTATTAATTTTTTCACCTTATGGCTCTCATCCCCTATATAATAAGACTATAATGTTCAAGAATACACTTAGGCTCCATCATATTTTCCCCTCTAAAACTATAGATTTAGAGTCAATAATTCTGTTTTATTGAAACATTAATTCTTAATCATTACATAATTAATACATTCATTATAATATCATAATATTAATATATTAAGTAATCCAATTATTATAAATTTAATATTACAGTAATCATAATACAAATACATTTATTAAAGGATAACTAATATACTAATGTATATTTATTATTTCATTTTTCATAATAATAATATATATAAATTGATTATAATATATTTATATTTAATAATAAATTTAACATAATTTTTTTCAATTTTGATTTTTTTATAAAATTTCAATTTTTAACCATTATTTATTCTAATTAATAAGTAATATTAAAAAAATTAATTTATTATCATATTAATACATTTATTCATGATATTTATATAATATTAATATATTTATTAATATATAATATTAATTTTATTAATACATTAATAATAATATTAATAAATTTAATTAAATTTATTTATTATAATTTTAATATTATTATCATAACATTAAAAAATATATTAGATAATTTAATGAAATTTGAATTCATTATTAATTGTTAATATTTTTTATTTCATTAATTTTTAATATTCATTCATTTTCATTATAAATGAATTATATAATTTCAAATTTATTATTATATTAAAAAATTATTATAATTTAATAATATTATGTAATTTCTTAACAAATTTAATATAAGATTTATTATAATATTAATGATTCATTTATCACTATATTAGTATATTTATAAAATTATATATATAATAATATTAATGAATTTATAGTAATACATTCAATGTAATATTAATTCATTCACTATTATATCTGTAATTTTATTAATACATTTTTTAATGTAAATAATATAATTATATTTTGTATTCATTTTTAATGTTTTATGATGTCAATATTTTTAATATGTATTTTAATTTATTACAATGATATTTTTTAATTCTTAATATTCAATTTTATTATAATTTTAAATTATTTATTGTTTTAAATGAATTTTTTATTTTCATTTTATTCTAGTATGTATCCACATTTATGTTAACCCTAATAATTTTTTCCTTTGTCAGCCCCAATATTCGTAATGATAAAAGTCATATTTACTAACACTCATATATTAATGTCTTTTTCTTTGATTTTTAGTACTCATTAAGTATTATTTTTATCGGTGCTGTAATTAGAAGACATAATTGTCTTCATTATCCATGCTTTTTTATTTTTTTCAATGTTAAGGGTAATTTTATTTTCACTTATTTTTCATGCACTGATAAAAATCATTCGTTATTTTTTTAAAAACCCTAGCTATTAAATCACACCTCCTGATACATCATCCTCTTTAGGAAGAGTAATCTTACTACCACTTGTTATGTCTTATTTTGGACGAATCATCAAACAAATTCAAACATATGTTATTTGAATATAATTTTATGGGATTCTCAATTATGATTGAATTAGTAATTTTATATTTTTTATTCATCCAATGTGTAATGTGGTCTTAGTTTTCATTGTTCTTCGACAACTGATATTATATATAATTTTAATATTTTTCTATTCCTCTTCCTCTATATATTTATAGATTTAAATATAAATAATATGAGTAATTTAATTAATATTTTGGTTCTTCTTTAAATTCTTTTTTTTGTATAAATGTATTTTTAAATTTGTGTGTTTCATCTATTTTTATATGAGTGTGGTTTTGATTATGTATGTTTGGTTTTTTATATCTCTTTATATGTTTATATATTAATATAAGTTTCTTATATTTTTAATATTATATATACTAAAATACATGATTGAAGTTTGTATATTAACCTATATAAAATATTTATTCTATAGAATTAAAAATTTATAATAATAATAAAAAATAAGAAAAAAAATAGGTCAAATAGTCACTTTTACAATTTTATTTGAATACTTCACCATATTCTAGAAAATTATTATATTTCATTGAATTCCTTTAATGAGGCGCATATCATAATTAAGTCAAAAATATATTATGAATTATTATTTTACCCAAAAAAAATTGGATATTCCCAACCTAAGTTATAAAACACATCAAATTAAATACACTTTTAATATTATAAATTTATAGACCAAACCAAATGTCTAGTTTACCCTATAGGTCTCATATCAATATCTTATCACTCATAGTAAATGCACTCCTTTTTTTCATCACTAACTATAAGAAACATTTCTATAAATAAAAAAATTGTAAAACATTCCAAATACAACGTTATAAAACATTATTTTTAAAACATAACATTACTATTTCCCCCCAATCCAAACAAAATAAAACATCATTATCACAAAACATGTAAAAATCATTTAATTCAAAAAATAATTTTATTCTTCGTTATTCTGCGTTCAATAAAAAAATCATTGCCAACGAGCTTATACATTAGTGTTAAAGGCTCCGAATTGACATCTAAAAGACCCAGGATCGAATCACAGTATGGATAAATGATTGTGTACTATAGCAGTATTGTAGAAGCGGTGAAACTGTTGCAGTGGTGACACTGTAGCATGATCTATATCTACGGTACTATTGTAGGTTCTATATCAGCTTCAATATTGTAGCAATACAATTCTCCAAAAGTTTTTTTCGGCAAAAAAATTGGCATTCATGCCTTGTATTCATGCCACATGGCCTTGGGCCTTCGTGTAATGTAATGGGTCTCCCTCTCCCCAGTCATGAAAAGAGGTATTTTCTTTTATTATAAAATTAGGATTCGTCCCCATCCTTTTAAAAAATAAAAATAATTGATATCAAAATAAAACATTTATGAATTTCTAATTGAAAATCAATAAAATATAATTTCTAAATTTTTTAGGTCATTATGTCATAATTAATGAAATATATATCAATAAATTGTCATTTCAATTCGTTATATATTTTTGATAAAAACAATTGTAAATTCAGAGTACCTAATTTATGTTCATTAGTTGTCTTTATCCCTTATGCACATGCAATTAAAAGAAATTATATATTATCTAAATTACCATTTTCATATAAAAAAATCATAAGATCAATAAATAAAAAATTATTAAAATTAAGATACTAATAATATTAATTAATGTTATATGAAATAATAATTTATCATGTAAATTTAATAAAAAAGAATCTATTAAACAACATGCATTCAAGAAAATTCATTTCTATAATAATGACTACATAAAATAAAAATATTATTTCACCTTTTAAATATTGTGAATTCACATTATACATAATTCTCTATGATTTAGGTGTTGAAGAAAAATTTTAATGTTTTGACATTACTCACTATTTCAGGAATAATAATTTAATATCCGTGGAAATAATTTTTCATGTAACATCTCCCCAAAAAATATTGAAATAATATGTGTACCAATTAATTTTAATAAAATAACTCAATTGAAAACCATGGGGTCTCTAATATTACCTATTTCATATAGATAAAAAGTAATATCCCAGAGAAATGATGTTATTATTAATGATGTATAAGGAATCTTAAAAAAATAAAAACAAAGAAGGAAAATAGAACCTAATAATAAAAAAATGATGTCCTTTAATAAAAGGATTGGGTTATAAATTTTATTATAGAGATGAATACATCCCATGAAACATATCACGGGTTTACTAATAAATGAATAAGAAATTATTATATTAATATATAGAGAGAAATACATAACAAATATTTGAATTAAAATGAAAACATCATCACTAACATAGTATTCTGATCTATGGACTCTTTACTATAGAACAAATGTGGTAAAAATGCATTCATGTAAGTAAAGTAAATTATATTATCATCCTCAATTAAGTCATTGAATACCTTTTGATAATTTGTTAGATTATATGCAACATTGTTAATTTTACATACCATGTAACTAGATATCTCACAAAATTATATCATTAGTGACAATAATATAATTATCTGCATATTAAACTTCTAATGGTATATAAATTTAAATGAATACATGTTAGAAAATTTCATCACCTCTTCTACATTATTATTCCTCTTTTTTCTCACTTCATCAATACATATTATCCTAATATTTTCCACCTGTACCAGATTCTCCTTCTTTTTTATATAATAAATGTTAAAAAATTATTAATTTCATGAAATTCATTTATTTTTCTTCATATTCATTGATAATACAATTATTATTGTTTTTTTCAGGTAGTTACTGGTTCACTATTTTCTTCTTGTTTTGTATCTTTATTCTTCCCATCTTTCATATTCCAAATCATAAAATTTAGCTTCCATAAATTTAATACAAAATAATTTCAATTAATCATGGTTCCTTATTCTCTAAATATAAAATCAATATCTTCACATGGGCTTGCAGCCATGATCTCTAAAAAACAATTTTTCCTTAATTACTTCTCCCTAGTTATATTCCAAAAATATCCTTTTCTAATTTGATTCTTATTTTCGATTCATACAATGTTCATAATATATTTATTTCGTTTGAATCATAATATCATTTTTGATTTATAATACGTTGAAGTTTAGTTCTAATATATCTACAATTATTTAACCCTCTAAATATTTATTCACGACAACTACACTTTTCATCCTTAATAAATATCATATTTTTCTACATAATAAATATTACATATGATGTATAACTTCATATCCTTTAGGAGTAAAATCCCCTAGAATATTACATTATATATTAGACAATTTCCTTTTCATGTTTTCAACCATTGGTAATATTTATTACACCTAGTTTTGAAGAATCTAATTTATTTATATATGATGAAGGAATCAGCCACATTTCATCTTCCCGACGTTTGAACTTAAAATTTATAGTTATTAACTCTAAATAAATAAATTAATTCGATAATTTACATCCAATACTAACAAGAACATTATATATATTTATTTCCCTCGTTAAATTAGTGTGATTCTTTGGAAAACATCAAACTGATTAGCCCATCATCATAAATAAAAACCGAACATCGTTTTTATCAGCTTCCTTTTCTATTGTTTCATGATTAAGGCTGAAAAACATATTAAATTAATATGAATAAAATTCTTGTATCATATTTCTTTTTTCTTTTTCAAAATTTTCTCTCATAATAACATACTATATTTGAATGTAGACTTATAAAAACATTCACAATCAATTCATAAATTTAGATTTAAATTTAATAAAATTCGATCCTCTTTAAATCATAATTGGATTTTCTAACTAGTTTAAATAAATTTAAATTAATTTTTAATATTTAAAAACATTCCAAAATATCCTCAACATGAATCCAAAAAAATTTATAATATTTAATCAAAGGATTTTTATTATTTTAAAAACCTTTACTACTACTTGAATTCCAATATCACTTTATCTTCTTCAATCCTACATCAAACATATATTTAACACTTATGACAACAATCATCTTTCATGATACGTCCTTTGATTTATTTTCTATTCTTATTCTTATATTTTGTTTATTTTTTTTATATTTTAATAAGATACCTACCTCCCATTTCAGAAAATTCCATAACACTATTATAGAAAATTCTTCTCTCATAACATGTGTTTTACATTAATATCATCTCACCAATCATTAGATTTATGGGTTTGTTAACACTAGATATATTATAATTATAAGATAAAAAATAATTATTTATTTTTTTAATAAATTAAATGGTTTATTAACATTGAACAACCAAACCTGGATACCATCTAAAATGGGTACCCATCATGAACCATCGCATACCGAAAGGGTGTTCCCAATCCACACAAAGCATAGAATAGTACCTAGGAATCAATAAAAACAATAGGGAATTATTACTTTCAATATAAAGTTGAAAACATGACAAATATATATATATGTATATATTCATTACATGAAAAGTAGTTTAATAGTAAAATAATACATATGTTTTATATAAAAAAGGAATCCTGAGAAGTGATTACACTTAAAATTAACTATTAACCTCTGAAGAAAATTTTTAAAAACAAATTAAAATGAAAATTGAAACATATACTCCATGTGATTTCATGATAAAATTGCAACATTTCACCACCTACTACCAACACATTATAGACAAAACCCTTATAGCCTCACTCTAGTGCATTGACTTTCGGTGCATTGAAAGGCATTAAATGGTTTATACACTACCAAAGGGGTGCATATGGTCTGGGACAAACATGGATAGTATGATCTCTCCTAGTTGTTCCATATCATTTATCTATACAGTAATCTGAAAAAAGAAACTCATCTTTAATGAAAGTAATACATGATAATATGTATAAATTTTTTATATCAAAATCATGGTAAACTATTTCCCCTTTATGGAGATACAAATAATACTAATTAAATAGTATCCTAGAATTTTATATATATCAACTAACTATAATAAAATCATGTGTTACATATCATATCATATCCAAAAAAGTAAAAACCAATGAATTTTTTACATCGCTTGAAGGATAACTACAGGTCAGGTTTGCTAGGACCCTCATATGTAAACATAGAAAACATGTGAATTATCCCACTATAAATATTCACTGAATCTATATAGAATATGAACACATATAAATTGAATTTTTCAATAGTGTATGATAATTACCTTGAAAAGGGACTATGGTGATGAGGGCACCACATAAGGGAATAACTAGAAGGTATCAATGTGTGTCACTCAATAATATAACTTCCATTTATATACCCAGGGTTTCCCATGTACAATGTTTTCCAAAATATTTATTGACAATTATTCATTGAAAACCTTTTCATAAATAATATTCAAAAATTCATTAAAAATACCTAATATTTTACCAAAACCCGGGGAAATCGTATTTTTTAATAGCCATTTTCCATATAAAAAATTCAATCATCCCAATTCAATTATATAACAGTTTATGAAGACTAATGTAATACAGTTCATCGATCATAGCCTTGAGAAAGAACAACCTACATCATTTCTAGGCCACACTTGACCACAATGAGATCCACCGATATGGAAAAATTAAAAGTAAACAATGGAGTCCCTAGATTCAATCATTACATATAAAAATCAATTAAAAAAGTGGTTAGTAGAGTGAATAGATCCCAACATACCTCAAAGAATGAACACACTGTACTACAACCAATACAATGGAAAACCTCTTGGGGAATACCAAACAAGATATCTAGAAAGGATTAAAAATATTATCATCACAGTTCATCGAATCCATAAACATAGTGCAATGATTCTATCATGGTCAATGAAAAAAATAAGTAGAATGATTTGTAACCATAATAGAGGAACCACATCAACCATGATAATCAATCGCAAATCAAATGATCTGTTAAGAGGATAGATCCCGAAAATAACCAATGAGGTATCTTATGTCTTAGAAGGAATGGTTTTGGATGAATGAAAAACAAACCAAACATTCATCGCATTTAAGCCATTCTCACCTTGAACAAATTCATAGAATATATTTTGTGAAGGTTTCAAATCACGTAACAAATACATAATTTGAAAATGTCCATGAGGTAGTAAACCTCCAATATAGTGAATATATAACCCAACCCATATCTGGTGTTCACTATATATGAGTAGGACCCTACAAATATTTTGACACATTTATACCAATACTTTAATAATTAGAAAAAAAAATAAACCTGCAAAATTAAATTCATTTTCACATGTAATGTATCATAATCATCGAGTGTCCAAAAATCCAATAAAACATAGAGGGTAATTAAAAGAGAGATGACAAAATATCTAAAGAAAAGTAATATGATATAGCCTTATCACATATATATTATTTTCATATTCTTTTATCATTCAATCCTATCATACATTTTTATTCTTTTAGAAAACTATTTTGAGAAAAATAAAACATCAACTTCATTATTTGATTTTGGTTCATCACTTATAATCACAACTAATACTCTATTGATCTATTTCGATTATTTCAATATACAAAATCAAATGCTACTTTTATAAAATAGAATAACTTCTAATATAAACATGATAACCACTTTCACATGACCTTACCTCTCTTCTATGCCACATGAAAAAATGATAAGGTTATGTGTACCTCCATAAGAAAATTTAAAAAAAGTTTAGGGGTTAGAAACTAAGACCAAGTGGGAAGTCAATAAATTTTGAGATATTATCTCTTGCACCAAATATCAAGAATAATTGATATATATAAAATATATAATGAATGAAAACACCATAAAATTTCACTATAATGATTAATATATATAAATTTAAAATATGTTTATAGGATATAAAAAATACATAACCCACTCAAAAACTTGATGACTAATATAATATATCATAGATATAATATTTTTTGATGAAATATAAAATAAAATCTCATATGTCCATTAAAAATGAAATTTTCAATACTAAGATAAAACTAACTATATTTGATTTCCCCAAAATCACAAATGTAATATGATAATAATTAACCAAAAACATATCACAATCATTTAATAATGATGAAGAAAAGCTCATTAAATAATAATTAAATAATATGAAATCAAAATAAATATTCATGACCTCACCATTAATAATGTATAAATGATATTATATGTCATCTTTATTACCATTCCATCCCCGTGGTCTACCATGAAATTAAAATAGAGTATTGGTTTGTATCATGTTTTTGAACATTAATATTTATCACCTCAATTTAATAATTGAAGATAAACTCATATAAACTAAAAATAATAACTCTTATTTTATAAATGATGAAAATGACATGCACTCAAAAATTAGGCTTTAATACATATTCAATTATCTTTCTCTGTATATCAATAAATAATGTAGGATGACATGATATCAACCATTTGTCCTGAATGATGGAATTTTCTCACTCTATGTAATATATATAGTGTAATTTAAGGTAAATGAATGTATTATTTATAGGTTTTTATTCATACATTTCATTTATAAATTTTCTATTTAATTTTTTTAAAGATGTAAATAAACATTTCTCCAATGGTTTTTATAATTAATAAAAACCATGTGAAAACCCATGGAAATCATGCCATGTCATAACAATGGAGATTTTAGTAATATTTTTTATTGTTTTAAAAACATTTTGATCAAGCCAAAACATATAAAAAGAAATTATCAAACTACACATTCCTAAATAAAACTCCAACCCACTGTAATTTCTTCCCCACTTGACTTGTGGGCCCCATTAATAAAAAAAATCATCTACACCTTTTAATGGTTCGGTTAATGTGTGTTTTAGTTATATCTTCATGAAATCTTTTGGTTAATTAATTCTCTACATGTATTTAATGCATACTGACTTTATTTTATGAATTTAATTCCATATAATGATAATAAATTCACAGGGTTCATTTTTTTAATCATAATTATGGGTTATTTTTGTTTATTGAAATGATCATGTCACTTTAGGATCTCTCTTCACAATTTTAGATAATACCACTAGTGAGTGGTTTAGTTTATATAGGAAGCTGTTTTCATACGTAGAATTTCGGTCATGAAACTTAATTTCATTTTCATTTCTAAATAATGTTTTAAATTATTTATATTCATATTTCCTAATATTTTAAACAATATATATATATATATATATATGTTTTAATTTTTTTTAAATTATTAAATTTGGTTTTGATTTTTACATTGGAATTATTGTCAGGAATATAAGTGCAGTTGGTATTTTTTTGTTAATATTACCCATTGAGTTGAGAATTATTTCAATAAATGAAATGGTAGTTTAATAAAAAAAATTATTATTTCACATTGAAACTATGTTAATTAATTTGGAGGAATAGAATAATCATAGACCGTAATCCCATGATAAATCTATAAATTTATTAATGATAAGACACTAAATAAAAAATATGATGATATGTTTTATGATTCATAATCTAGGGTGACCCATTTTCTCTTAGATATGACTGTATGCATCCTAGCAGGGGGAAAAATATTTCTTAATTTTATTCATTCAACAAGTAGTGTGACGAGACTATATTTCATATGTATTACATACCTATGGGGATCACTATAGCTTTAGTTTAATGTTTACATCTTTACATTCCTTTACTTCCATATTTTTTAAAACTATTACAAATCTTATAATTAACTAAGTTTTCCTTAAAAACATAATGTATAGACCTTTTATATTTTATTTCAAAACAATCATTGATTTTTTTATTGTATAATTATATATTACAAAATACATGATGTCTTCTTACTGTTCTAGTTTTTCTCACACTCTACACATAGAAATTGGGTGTATATAGGCAATTATTATAAATATTGGTAGTGGCAATATTGTTTTTTATGATGGTGGATCTTTATAATAGTTGTGTTTTTTTATGCTGATAACATGGTGGCATTGATCCCTTATGTCATGTAGATATGATTGTTAGTTTTTGTATTATTCTATATTCTATGTTTTATCAAATTAGTATATATGATATTATGCTACTAATCAAATATTATGTTTGTATATGATTATTCTTGTCGTTTATTTTTATTAATATATGAAAATTTCCTTTTGTTATAATTTATGTAATCTATACATAGATAAAATATTAATAATGATCAATCTTATCTTATATAAAATGAATTACTTTCATTATATTGGGTGTATCAATTTTAATGGTATAGAAGTCCATGCCATATCATTAATTTAGATACAATTATTATATCTAAGGATAGAAATTTTCCCCATTGTTTTTTTAAATCCCATGAACTTTAATCCAATATTTTTAGATTGAACACACTATTCATACCTTACCACAGACCAACTAGGGTCTCAAGGTAGGTTTTTGATAGGTTGGTTCACTAAAAATTGTTATCAATGACATATTTTGTTAATGATTTTTTTAAAGTACTTTTAAGAAGTAGATAGGATCATTTGGACATGAGGTGTTGTTCACACATTAGTGTTTGACCAACACTTGTCAAAATGAGCCTTATGTCACTATGGGATGTATATCAATTCAAAACAAGGATGAATGAATCTTGATAAATTTTTTTGTAACATATAAATACTATTTGAAATATGTAAACAAGTATTAAAAAAATATTTTGGGTAAAAGAAAAAGAATAACATGAAGGAATATTGGAGGATCATGTCAAATTAATTACATTATGTCTGAAGGGGTTCTTTACATGATCATAACCTCATGTATAATAAAATTAGATTCATTAATTGATATGTCCATAACCCTTTCTAAATGTATTTTATTTATTATAATCTTAGTATGTTCATTTATGGCCTTTTTGATGTGTTAATATGTTCAACTTCACTATTTAGGAGATTTGGCTTCCTTGATTTTCATGATAGGATTACTTGTACACATTTACTAAAGGTCATATAATCATTGCGTAATTATTCATAATTGAAATTAAATGTTATTAATGATCTTACATATATTAAATTTGTCTTAAATATCATTTGGATTTATTGTATGAGGATGAATAATTAGATAAATATTTATTGATAATCATTTGGGATTATCATGGTGGCTTAAAATCACAATGAAATAATTTTTTATATATTATAATCTGGATCAAACATATAAATTTTTTCACGACCCATTATAAAGATGTTAATTTAAATTGAAAACATCATCGTCCTTGAATGTGACAAATTAATACATCATAGATGATGTTTTTGGTATACATATATGATAGTTAAATATTTTTCATTTCCATAAAACATTATAGTATATTTATTTTACATGAGTTATAATAAAAATTTGATGAGGTGAGGAGAGGAGATTGAAATGAAAATAATAGATTTTGAACAGAAATTAAAAGAAACGAAATTGGGTTTTACCTGATTATTTCTTAATCTAGGGAACCTATTTAAGAAGTTGTTTTTGGTATTTTAGTAACAAAACAAGCTCATGGATGTGGGGAAGTGTCTTGGGAGAAGACTTTAGTTGATAGTGAGATGGTCTCAAGGCTCGAGTGGTGTGAGTAGAAGAGGTAGTGAGAGGTGGTATTTATAGTGGAGGATAAGAGGTTCTCTCTCATTATTTAATTCAATTGATTATTATTTTTCTCAGGGAAAGAAACAGATTTAATGCTTGAGACTAAATACAGAACTTAGACTATCTGAGTTCTTACCAACTATTATTACATCATCCATGACTCAATGAATATTGTATTTAACTTATAATGTATATTTACCGTAAATTACTGTATTTTACTATTCCAAGAAATATCAACTATTTCACTAAAATCAAAAAAAATTAACCCTAACCATTTTTTAAGATTTATAATTAATTAATTAACTACATTTTATGAAAATAATTTTCTAAATATTATATTTTAATTTTTAATTAAAATATTCATTCATTTTGAATTTGAAAATATTAATATTAAAACAACTTTTCTAAAAAATTGAAAAAAATTTCCACATCTCATAATATTATCTCATAACCATAAGGGATCAAATTATAAAATTATGAATAAATATTACAAAAAAGAAATTTTATTTTTTATTATTAAATTTTTCATAAAATTTTCATTAAATTTTTAAGACTTATAAAAAACAAGCACTTATTTAGTTATTTTTTAAAATAGTTATTTATTTATATGATGATATAATTATATTATACTATCATGTATAAATATGGGTAAATTATATTTATACATTTATTGATGAAGTTTATGTACAATTATCCAGTTACTATTAATAAAAGTCACATTACTATTCTAAAGGTTTTGTTACTATTTCATTGGTATAGGTTATATAACAACTTGAAACGTTATTTATTTTATCCAATAATCATTTATAATTCTTTTATTGTGTTCACTATGTGTTTATTCAATAGGAAATAATTATAGGAAGAAAATTTTAAATGATAAAAAATTAGGTTGTTACATGAAATCTCATGTGTTTTAAAGGGTAGGGATCCCCAATCCAATTGTGTAGGACAACCCAATCTTGTAGTGGGAAACATTGAATTTTAGTTTTCATACTTCTTTGATGAGTATGAATTTTTTTTCATAATAGATATTTTTTATGGAAAGGTAGTTTCTTATGATGTTTATGAATAACACTCTTGTTTACCCTATAGTGCAATGTTGAGTTCTCGATAACTTCAGTCCCCATAACCCATCCAATTAAATTTCATTCTTATCTTATGGATTCAATTGAATTTATGTAACTGATTATTTTGATATATTATTAGGAGGATAATGGTTTCATCCACACTAGATTATTACATTTGATGTCTCTAGTTTTCATTCAAAGGTATACCATATCTGTCAATACTATTTATTTCATTATAAAAAATTAACATGGAGACAATTAACAATAATTATACAATTCCCCTTAATTATGATATCATAGAATAGTTATATTCAAAAGTTTGGTTTCCCAATTTTTACATTTGGGGAGTTTATCACTATCTATGTGTCAATGATATTGATGTTCTTGAGTCTTATTTCCAAAGGCGGTATGACCATTTTGAGTATCCAATGATAACTTTTGGTTTGACCAATGGCATAAAATTATATAAGTAATTAATTAACAAATGTATCATTGAAATATTTTCTCATTCATCATGGTGTACTTGGATTATATCATGGGGTATTTTAATACATAAGAATAACATGAGAATAGTGCTAGATATTTTCAATGAAATCTTCATGAAGGTATCTTTTTTGTAAGTATATCAAGTTATTATTTTTGTGTCCATGAAGAGAGATTCTATGGATAAGTGGTTTTGGAAAATATAATCTCATTTGATCCATAAAATATGAAATATATTACATCTATAGAATAAATAAAAATTTCGTTTGGTATATATTTCCTCTAAGGTTTAGTAGGTTATTAATAGTTATTCATAAAATATTTCACCAAGCTTCCTTAACCTCTAACTCCACATAGAAGAATTGGGGTAGAATTTGAATAGAGTTCGTAGTTCTAATAATTTTTTTAGAAATTATTGTAGAGGTAAACCTTTTCACCATGATTGATTTTACATAATGTTTCTTAGGGATATTTTTCTTATTTGAAAACTCTATGTAGAGATTTTTGACATTATTATATGCTTGTTGGTAACATAGTGGTGTATAGTAACCTCTGACTCTATCCATATTAGTAGAGTTACCTAACTCATGACCTTAAGATCACAGCAGTCACCTACCCCTTCAATTTTTTTAGATATAATCTTTTTTTGGTTATATTTATAGTTTACTCTGACAACAAGAGTTTATGTTATATCTATTTTAAAAAATATTTGAATCTCAAGAAAAATTGTTGGTGGTGTACCTTCTGTTGTTCATCTTTGAAATCTCCCATATTGTATGAATAGGTAACATGGTAATAGATTGTCTTGAAATAAAGATGTTTCTTTCAAGATTAATTGGATTCCAGTGATCAATGGGACCTCACTGGTCATTTTTTTTTATTATATAAGAATAAAATGATGATAGTGAAGATGTGTTTCATGTGAGATTTTAGTTGAATTCTTATCTACGAGTTCTCATCAACAATTATCTATCAGAAAATTAGGAAAACCAGTTTATCATGAAGGTCTTAAAATATGGTGATACCATCAGTGAGTGGTTTTTGTTTTTTGAAGGATTTCTTTTATTTGGAACAGTAATGTGGTTTCCAAGATAAAGAGAAAGGTAATGATGAAATAATTTCATATTCATAGTGTGGTGTCCACTCTGTTACCACTATGATGTACTATATCATGACACACTTATACTATTGTCCTAGAATATGATGTGATATTGTGGATTTTTTTATCACAATTCCATAGAAATAATTATGATATTATCGACCATCAAAAAGTACTCGGTCTACTATATCATTTTTGATTCCTATATATAAATGAGATGAGATAAACTTGTGTTTTATTAATTTCCTTCAACATACCCCTCAACGAATGAAAATCATATTATAATTGAATAATTTTCTAACTAAATATAGTCAATATATTTCCATTAATGATTCCATAAATTGAGAGGAACAAGGGATGTTGTATGAGTATGAGAAAAGAATATTTCATGGGGTTAAATATACTCAAAATTCGGATATGGACCCTCTATTCACTTCCAAATATTGGAAATTCCTATTACATGAAATGATATAACATGTGAAGAGGATCATGGCCTACCATATGCATTTAGATGGTCATCTAGTGAATGATATAGTGTTTTTTTGGATATTCTGTGTATCAATATTATTAACAACATATGTACATGGAATAGCTAGTTTGAATATGAAAATATTAAATATAATTATAGTTTCAAATAATTGATCTAAATGGATAATTTTTTAGGCCTTGAATATCAATCCTTAAAATTCTATCACCTACTGGGATGATATAAATGAGACATCCATAGTGGAACAACGTATTGTATAGAGGTTGAAGTTAATATTATGTCTCTTTAGAAATGTTTTCAAACTATTCGAGGTAACCATAATTATTATAATAATCATTAGTATTTTACCTTATAGTTTTTCATTGGTTATTGTTCATTAATAATTATATTCCTTTAATTGGATTATTATCTTCTCATACAGTATTGGAGTTTTCTAGGTCTCATGGGGGACCATTCAAGATCATTGGGAGGATCAGAATGCGCACATATCATTTATTATTACCTCCTAAATGGATAAGTATTATTAATGTGTTCGATTATCCCTATTTAAATAAGTATATTAGGAACCATTCCCCTGTTAATAATTGGATAGATCTAGATTAGGCATCTGATGTCATTGTGATTAAATAGATTGGTATACTTATTGAATCCTGAGATAATCTTTTTCATGGGAACTCTTTAATTTTGGTCAAAGTATTATTAAAAACAAGTGAATGATTATCATGAGGCATGACAGTGTGAATATTTGGTGATGAAGTTGTGTCATCACCGCTTGATTAATATAACATCTTCAAATGAACAATATATAAGTATAAAAAGGCATTGTGGTGAAATTTTTCATGCCCATAGTGTCATTTTATAGTAAAACATCCATGATTTATTTATTTTTATTCATTAATTTATTTACTATGTCCACCATTTGTGGTCATTTTAAAAATGTGGAATAAAAATTATCGTAGGGATGGTACTTAGTTAGTAATAATCATGTGGTAAACCATGAAAATTATTATGGATTTTATTTTCAATATGTGTTTACTGTTTTCACAACAATTTTCATAAATGGTGAAGCTCAAAATCTGTTTCCAGTTCCACTCAAATAGTTGGTTCATGGATCGGAAAACTATGTTTTCAAACTATGATGCCTACCCATAACATTTTAATACAGAAAATTATATAACCATTCATTCCTAAATTAAATCTAAAAAAACATTAAATTCTTTCTATTAAACCCTTGACCCCCTCCCCAAATGACGTTTCCTTCTCTCCCCCATCCATTGGATCAATTTAAAGGGTATTTTGGTATTTTTTTTATTTAATAAATCACTAGGTGAGTGCATTACCTCTCCTCATTTTGTACATTTCTCTTTTTTATATAAGTTTTTATAAATATATAGACTAAAATATGTATACTATATATGGGGGATCATATGTAATGGTGTTTTTGGTTTAATAGAATTCCCTTTTGGGTTTAAGATCTCTCTTCACTATTTAAGAGGATAATAATCATTAGTAACTGGTTTAGTTTGGTCAATGTTGTTGGTTTTATAAGCCATAATTGTTTCAGTATCCATAAATAATATATTTTTTTAATATATTCTTAAACAAAAATAAATCACACCATTGACACTAATATTGTGGGTGATAGAAATCATTTTTCATCTTCAATTGTCATCTAGTCTAGTAAATGAAAAAACATGTATGATTGGTGTTTATAATAATTCATTTATATTGATATATTTTTATTAGAAATTATAGGATAACCTTTATGATATGTTAATCCACACCCTATACATATTTCCCATCTATAATATATAATATAATTAATAATGGGAATCATGTAAATATATGTAAATTCTGATTCAAATATGAATGATTAAATTTTAATAATTATAATTAATAATCATATTGAAAATTTTAAGAGTTATTACCCTTAAAACAACATGAATAATATTATGGTCTATCATCTCAGGGAATTATTTCAAAATCCCCATGTTCTGATTAATTATTGGTTAATTTGTATCATTATAACAATAATCAATATCGAGGAACCTAAATAAAGATAAATTGTGGTCTTAAATCCTACAACACTTCTTAGACCACATTTCTCCAAATATTTGATAAAAATATTATTTTCTTAAAAATATTATCTTATATGTATACATATTATATTTTGTGGTTTGGCATTGTTTTAACGATTAATTTGGTTAATATGTTCAAGAATGTAGAATAATCTGATCTTGATTTTATTATAATGAGGAAATCCCATAGTAGTTGGGAGAAATCATATAGATTTTATTAATCCATAGATTTGACAATATATTTTTTTATATCATGGGAATTCAATTTTTATTTAAAATTATGTTTTATGAGATTTTCATCGTTTAAATTTTTTTTCCAACCAAATGTTAAAAAAATGTATAATGATATGAAATACAAGTCTTTTATATATAAGTTAATGAAAAATGATATGTGATATACTAATTATTTCTGTAATATTGTTAGGTAATTTTTTATAGTAATTCTCAATGAATATGTCAAAAAATATTGATATTCATCTCTTGAAATTAGATTATATTTTAATGGCCATGTTTGAGATGTTGTCAAAAACCATATATAGTCAAGATGTATCATAGTAATTATTTATCAAACCATACAATTAGTGATTTATATATATTAGATACTCATTGAATCAATAAAACTGAAATCATATATGAAGGTGAGGTATTTTATATCCACTTAATTCTAATTTCTCTATACAGTGAATAAAGGTTTAAAATCATATTTTCGAAATATCTATTAATTGATTTAGTACCTTTTATAATTTTTAGCATAATTTATAATTAGCAAGAAATTGAAATTCTAATTTTAATATAAATATTTTAAATATGTATTCTAGGTGTTAATTTTCTATGTTTTATCATATCAATGGAATAATAAAATGTTAACCTAAATATACCATTTGGGTTAAATAACTCCCTTATTCTATGGACAGGTTGTCGATTCCAAAAAAGACCAAAAAGAAGAGAATGATACATAGATTTTATGAGATATTTTCCTATAAATTGGATGAATGATTAATTTATTTTATTAGTATAATGAAACAAATTAATATCTAAATTTCATAAATTGAGGAATTTATTGCATTGTGAGGTTGTTTGTAAGGCAATATTGGAATGATTTATTTTATTATTAAATGATTAATTTATTTTCACAATTTATCCATTTAATAAGGTAAGACATACTTTATAATTTAATAATTTAATTTCCAAAAAATTAAAATCCCAATCCCATAAACACTTATATATTTATTTCCATGATCACTCAAAGTTAAAAGATAATATTATCAATCAAAAAATTTAATCATAAAAGTGGGAAGTGATAAAAATGAAAAATAAATAATAAAATGAAAGTATTATATTAATGTTTAAATTAGGGAAATAATAAGGATAAATGATGTTTAATATGAACAGTACAATACACTAAAAACATCTCATTATATGTAAATACCAATATCAATGAATACCCCTCAATAGAAGATAGATGTTGACTCATTGTAGTTAAAATAAAGAATGAAAATTAACCTATAATGAGAACCCTACCATTTTCTGATGAAATTGATAACTCATTAAATAGTAAATTTTTACTTATACGATGACAAATAATTTATAATAATGAATTATTTATTGATGAATCTATCGTAGGTTTAAAAATTATAATTGAATGACAAACATGCGACAAAAATTTGAAGTACACAAATATTGTCAATATATGAAAAATAACGCTTAGATAAATATAATTTAAATATATAATTTCAATTAATTATTTAAACAAACCATTATAGTAATTAAAAAATATGTAATTTAAAAAGGGTGGTGGAACATTGGTGGGAAATTTAATTTCAAGTCATTGAGAAGAATTAAATGAAATATTTTCAATCACCGAATTAATATTCAGGAATTAGAATGAATTTGTATGTTATAATGGCCCGGACCTCTCTGGCCCATTCCTTTGTCAAAAAGAAGGTCAAGAAGTGTTGTGTAGGGTAAAATGGACTTTTCCCACACATTCCAGAATTTTGTTACTATACGCCGTGTAGTGAAACTACACATCGTGTACCACCTTGCCGGGTATACCCTGTGATGAAGGTTGTGTCCTTGCTGTGTGGAATATTGGGTGCACACCGTGTGTCCAGTTCTACACGTCGTGTAGTCCTTCCCCGCGTACACATTACCAGCCAAAGGCCGTGTACCGTGTTGGATCCATGTCCTTGCCATGTGCAATAAATGAGTACACATCGTGTGTCTAAACTAGACGCCCTGTAGTCTTTCCCCACGTATGCGTTACACTCAAACCGTGTGTTGACCAGTCAACGGCCGCATAACTTTGTTGGAATCCGTGTGGATACCGTGTTAAATAATCGAGTACAGGCCGTGTACCATAAATTACATGCCGTGTAATTTTCTGTTTCTCGCCTATAAATGGATGGGTCCCCTTTTCCTTTCAACTCACTCCTCTCCTCCCCTTTCCTCTGAGCAGAGTTCTCCCAAGAGATTCGAAAGCTCTTTCTTCTATAACTTCTTCGTCTGAGCTTCGATTTACGATCCGTTAGCGACCACGTGATCGTAACGACGAGGAAGAACTTCTGAGCTTTGATCTGTTGTCTTTACTTCAGCCTTTCCTTTTCTACTTCCACCCGAAGAGTTTTTTTCGGGACCAGATGGAAGTGACGGATGCCGACGGACGTCATCTAAAGTTGATACGGGGGAGCATTGCGATCGGAACCTATTGAGGTTGGGATCTATCCTTCGTCTCTCTAATTTGTGCATCATGCGGGTTGGGTATCCGCTTGTTTTCATGAGAAGCAGTTGAACCACTAAATAATGATAATAACTGGTTAAAGAACGGGGTTAGGAAGTTTGTGATTGTTGTTACAGTATATACTGTGATATTATGTTGTGAATTGAATGAATTACTACCTACTGAAAATCACGGTCGTTGGGGGCCTTTTCTTACACAATTAAATGTTGTCGTCTCCTTTTGGATTTTCTTATGGATGGAAACGTTGTGGAATGTGGAAATTGGTTAATCACGTAAAGTTGGCTGTTTAAAATATGGAACCCTCGTGTGATCACCCAAGTTAAAAAAATGGAATAATGAACATGTGGGTGTTTTCTTGGATACGTGGCATGTGATGGGGGTGTTTAGTGAATTGTGGTGGATCGGGTGAGCTGCGGGGCTACGGTTGGTTTGGATGTGGGTTGGTGTGAATGCTATGTTGGTAACGGGCAATGGGATTGCGATAAGTGGTATTAATGGGATAATGATGTATGGGTTTCGGTGCGGTTGTGGTTATGGTTGTTGGCAGCAGGGCTACGGGGATGGTTTGAATGTGAACAGACAATGGGTAGTGAATAATAAATAAAAAGTGGAAGAGTTAATGAATGGTGGGTCATGGTAATGGAACGAGATTAATAATCAATGCGGTTGGTTGGTTGATAAGACGGTCTTGGTTGTGCTGCTTGTGTTTTCCTAACTTGATTTGTGGATGGCAAGGATATGTTTTACGAATGATCGAAGTGGTTGGTTGTGGATAGTTGCGCAGTAGTTAGGGAACTAAATAAACTAATTTCTACTGAAACGTGAAAACCTAAATGGGGTTGGGGTTGTTTGTTGTATGCATGCTTCATAGTATCAGTGCCAAGGCACGTGCTCAGTTTCTCTGTTTAGAAGCCATAGGTTGGGCTGTGTGGTTGGTATATATATATATATTTTTATCTTTTGTGTTTTATCTCACCCCACCCATGTTGAGCACGTAGTGCCGAACACTCCCATTTCATGGGAGAGGGTGTTCTCCCCTTAGTTACAAGCTCCTTCTTGCTCCTTCTCCCCTAGGCTGTGAAGGGTTGAGGCAACCTTACACCTAAGACTCTTTGGGTAGGTTTTGATTGGGGTGGATTCAGCCCAACACACTTTGGGTAGGTTCTACTATTTCCCAAGAATCTTCAGGATGAGGCGCAGGTGTGTGCGGGCGGGAAAAGTGGTTGTGAGGCCCAGGTGTGTGCGGGCGGGATATGTGGTTGTGAGGCCCAGGTATGTGCGGGCGGGGAGAGTGTGGCAGTGTTAGGATATTCGCTGTTAGGAAGAGTAGCTAACTAAAGGGAAATGGTGCGGGGTACCCAATACTCTTGTTCTTATATAATACTACCTGTTGTGATTGTGTTTATGGTGAGTGTGGATGGTGAGTATGGGAGGATAGAATTCCTTGCTAGGTTTCTTCTGTTGTTCTCATGGGACATTAGGATGTCTCCCCACATGTGCATGAGAGCATTAGGTTTCCCTAATGAGTATACTTTCCTTCTCACCCTACGTTTACTTCCAGGTTTCCAAGAGGACTACCAGGGCCGTGCGGGACCCTACTAGTTGGACAGTTGGAGTTGTTGTTGTTGTTGTACTCTTGTTTTCTTTCAGTATTGTACTTTTAGCTTTCTTGTACTTGTACCTAGTTATAAAATTATTTAAACATGCATGCGGGCTTGGTTTGGGTTTATTTATATACACATGTTCTTTTCCTTTTTGGTGGTTGACTTGTCCTATTTCCCGATCCTAAATAAATAAAAAGGGTAATGCCTCCCATATTTGTAAAAACTCATAACCTTGGTGCTAGTCACCACCCTGGGGCTTATTGGAGGTGGGACTCGGGGGTCATTATATCTCATTCACCATTTCCATCTCAGGAGGGGCATCTTTGGTGGGAGGGGTCGTGACAGAATGGTATCAGAGAGAGTTTCATTCTATCACGACCCCCTCCCACCAAAGATGCCCCTCCTGAGCTGGCAATGGTGAAAGGGAGATAATGACCCCCCGAGTCCTGCCTCCAGTAGGCCCCGGGGTGGCGACTCGAACCCAGGGTATGAGTTTTCACAAATATGGGAGGCATTACCCTTTTTATTTATTTAGGATCGGGAAATAGGAAACGTAAACCACCAAAAAGGAAAATAACAAGTGTATATAAATAAACCCAAACCAAGCCCACATGCATGTTTAAATAATTTTATAACAAGGTACAAGTCAAAGAAAGCTCAAAGTACAATACCGAAACAAAACAAGTGTACACCAACAACAACAACACCAACTGTCCGACTAGTAGGGTCCCGCACGGCCCTAGTAGTCCTCCTGGAAACCTAGATGTAAACGTAGGGTGAGCATACAAGTATACTCAGTAGGGAAACCTAAATCTCTAGGGAACAAGTGGGGAGACATCCTAATGTCCCGTGAGAACAACAGAAGAACCCTATCAAGGGATTATATCCACCCAAACTCACCAGCCACACTCAACGAAAACACAATCACAATAGGTAGTAGTATATAAGAACAAGATTATTGGGTACCCTGCACCATTTCCCTTTAGTTAGCTGCTTTTCCTAACGGTGAATGTCCTGACGTTGCCGCACTCCCCCCGCCCGCACACACCTGGGCCTCACAACCACGTATCCTGCCTGCACACACCTGGGCCTCACAACCAGGTCTCCCGCCCGCACACACCTAGGCCTCACAACCACGTATCCCGCCCGCACACACCTAGGCCTCATTCCGAAGATTCGTGGGAAATATTAGAAAATGCCCGAAGAGACTTGGGCTAAAGCCACCCCAATTGAAAACTACCTGAAGTGTCTTAGGTGTAAGATCACATAAAGACATCACAGCCAAGGGGAGAAGGAGCAGGACGGAGCTAGTAACTAAGGTAAAAACACCCACTCCCATGAAATGGGAGTGTTCGGAACTATGTGCTAAACATGGTTGGGGTGCGATAAAACACAAAAGATAGAGATATATATATACCAACCACACAGCCCAACCTATGGATTCTAAACGGAGAATCTAAGCACGTGCCTTGGCACTGCTACTACGAAGCATGCATACTCCAAACAACCCCAACCCCATTTAGGTTTTCACGTTTCAGCAGAAATTAGTTTATTTAGTTCCCTAACTACTGGGAAGCTATCCACAACCAACCACATCGATCATTCGTAAAACATATCCCTGTCATCCACAAATCAAGTTAGGAAAACACAAGCAGCACAACCAAGCCCTTCTTATCAACCAACCAACCCCATTGATTATTAACCTCATTCCATTACCATGACCCACCATTCATTAACTCTTCAACTTTTTCTTTATTATTCACATCCCACTGTCCGTTCACATTCAAACCATCCCCGCAGCCCCACTGGCAACCACCATAACCACAACTGCACCGAAACCCATACATCATTATCCCTTTAATACCACTTATCGCATCCCCACTGCCCATCACCAACATACAATTGTCACCAATCCACAACCAATCCAACCGAAGCCCCGCTGCTCACCTGATCCACAAAAACACAGAAAACACCCCCACCACATGCCACGTATCCAATACAACACCCACAAGTTCATCATTCCATTTTGTTTAACTGGGGTGATCACACGAGGGTTCCATATTATAAACAGCCAACTTTACGTGATTAACCAATTTCCACATTCCACCAAGTTTCCATCCCTAAGAAAATCCAGAAGGAGAGGGAAACATTTAATTACGTATGCAAAGGCCCCTAACGACATTGATTTTTAGTAGGTAGAAGTTCCTTCAATTCACAACATAATATCATAGGATATAAAGTAGCAGCAATCACAAACCTCCCAACCCCGTTCTTTAACCAGTTATTATCTTCATTTAGTGGTTCAACTTCTTATCTTGAAAAAAAGAGGATACCCACCCCGCATGATGCACAAATTAGAGAGACGAAGGTAAGATCACTACCTCAACAGGTTCTGATCGCAACGCTCCCCCGTATCAACTTTAGAAGACATCCATCAGTGTTCGTCACATCCGTCGAGTCCCGTAAAAACCACCTTGTGTAGAAATCCGAAAGGAAAGGCCGAAGGAAAGACAACAGATCCAATCTCATAAGTTCCGCCTCGTCATTACGATCTCGTGGCTACTGACGGATCATAAATCGGATTTCGGATGAAGAAGTTATGGAAGAAAGAGCCTTCGAGTCTCTTGGGAGAACTCTGCTCAGAGTAAAGGGGAGGAGGGGAGTGTGTTCAAAGGAGGAGGGCACCCCTCCTTTTATAGGCAAGAAAAGGAAAATTACACGGTGTTTACTTTATGGTACACACCGTGTACTCGGTTATTTTACATTGTTTCCACATGGCTTCCAACATGGCTCTGCGATCATTGACTGGTCATCACACGGTTTGAGGGTAACACATATGCGGGGAAAAACTACATGGCGTGTAGTTTAGACACATGATGTGTAATCATTTATTTCACATGATAAAGACACGACTCCAACATGGTACACGGCCGTTGACTGGTAATGTGTGTGCGGGAAAGACTACATGGCATGTAGAACTGGACACATGACGTGCACCCATTATTCCACACAGCAAGGACACTACCTTCAACACGGGGTATACCTAGAAAGGTGGTACACAACGTGTAGTTACACTACACGATGTGTAGTTTCAAAATTCTGGAAGGTGTGGAAAACGTCCATTTTACCCTCCAGAACACTTCTTGACCTTCTTTTAGACAAAGGAATGGGCCAGAGAGGTCTGTGCCATTACATCAGATACCTCTTAAAACATTCTCATCCCCGAGAATTCAAAAACCAACCCAGAGGGATCCAAAAAGATACCTCTTATGGTTCTCGATAAAACATGAACCCAACCAACAACCCTAATCATATGTGTTAGGACTTCCTTCTCCTATGTCGAGATATTATCCACTTTTGGCGGCACTGACTCGCCTGCACGAGTTTAATAGCATCCTCATTAATACGTCTCGATTAAGAATTGGGTCTTCCCACTTTCATACATTAGGATTTTTTAAATCGTACTACCCCCAACACCACACAACCAACACACTGCCCGAACACGTAGTTTTAGGAAATTCCTTCTCCGGCCCATTTCTTTGTCAAAAAGAAGGTCAAGAAGTGTTCTGGAGGGTAAAATGGACTTTTTCCACACATTCCAGAAATTTGAAACTGCATGCCATATAGTGTAACTACAGGCCGTGTACCACCTTTCCAGGTATACCCCATATTGAAGGTCGTGTCCTTGCTTTGTGGAATAATGGGTAAACGCCGTGTGTCCAATTCTACACGTCGTGTCGTCCTTCCCCGCGTAAACGGTACAAGTCAACGACTGTGTACCATGTTGGAGCCATGTCCTTACCGTGTGCAATAAATGAGTAAATTTCGTGTGTCTAGACTACATGTCGTGTAGTCTTTCCCCTGCATATGTGTTACCCTCAAACCGTGTGTTGACCAGTCAACGGCCGCAGAGCCGTGTTGGAAGCCACATGGAGACCGTTTAAAATAACCGAGTACACGCCATGTACCATAAAGTACACACTGTGTACTTTTCCTTTTCTCAACTATAAAAGGAGGGGTCCCCTCCTCCTTTCAACCCACTCCTCTCCTCCCCTTTCCTCTGAGCAGAGTTCTCCCAAGAGACTCGAAGGCTCTTTCTTCCATAACTTCTTCGTCCGAGCTCTGATATACGATCCGTCAGTGTCCACGGGATCGTAACGATGTGGAGGAACATTCGTGAATAGATCCATTGTATTTACTTAGGCCTTCAGTTTCTGACTTCAACCCGAGGAGGTTTTTCTGGGACTCGATGGAAGTGACGGACACCGATGGACATCTTCTGATGTTTATCTGGGGGAGGGTTGCGATGAGAACCTATTGAGGTAGGGATCTTACCATCGTATCTCTAATTTGTGCATCATTTGGGGTGGGTATCCGCTTGTTTTCATGAGAAGAATTTGAACCACTAAATGAAGATAATAACTGGTTGAAGAACGGGGTTGGGAAGTTTGTGATTTCTGTTACTTTATATCATGTGATATTATGTTTTGAATTGAATGAACCTCTACCTACTAAAAATCATTGTCATTGGGGGCCTTTTCTTAAACAATTAAATGTTTCACTCTCCATCTAGATTTTCATATGGATGGAAACTCTATGGAATGATGAAACTGGTTAATCACGTAATTTTGGCTGTTTAAAATGTGGAACCATCATTTGATCACCCCTGTTAAACAAAATGAAATAATGAACATGTGGGTGTTGTATTGGATATGTGGCATTTGATGGGGGTGTTTTGAGGGTTGTTGTGGATCAGGTGAGCTGCCGGGCTGCGGTTGGTTTGGTTGTGGGTTGGTGTGAATGCTCTGTTGGTGATGGGCAGCGGGGCTGCGATAAGTGGTATTAAAGTGATAATGATGTACAGGTTTTGGTGCGGTTGTGATTATAGTGTTTGGAAGCGGGGTTGAGGGGATGGTTTGAATGTGAAAAAACAGTGGGTTGTGAATAATAAATAAAAAGTGGAAGAGTTAATGAATGTTGGGTCATGGTAATGGAACTAGATTAATAATCAATGGGGTTGGTTGGTTGATAAGAAGGGCTTGGTTGTGCTTCTTGTGTTTTTCTAACTTGATTTGTGGATGGAAGGGATATGCTTTACGAATGATCGATGTGGTTGGTTGTGGTTAGTTTCCTAGTAGTTAGGGAATTAAATAAACTAATTTCTACTGAAACGTGAATACCTAAATGGGGTTGGGTTTGGTTGTTGTATTCATGCTTTGTAGTAGCAGTGCCGAGGCACGTGCTCAGTTTCTCTGTTTAGAAGCCATAGGTTGGGTTGTTTGTTTGGTATATATATATATCAGTATCTTTCATATTTTATCGCACCCCACCCATGTTGAGAACTTATTGCCGAACACTCCCATTTCATGGGAGAGGGTGTTTTTTCCTTAGTAACTAGATCCTTCTATCTCCTTCTCCCCTAGGCTGTGATAGCTTGAGGCGACCTAACACATAAGACTCTTCATGTAGGTTTCGATTGGGGTGGCTTTAGCCCATGAATGTTTGGGCAGATCCTACTGTTTCCCATGAATCTTCAGGTTGAGGTCCAGGTGTGTGTGAGTGGGATACGTGGTTGTTAGGCCCAGGTGTGTGCGTGCGGGATACGTGGTTGTGAGGCCCAGGTGTGTGCGGGTGGGGAGAGTGTGGTAGCGACAAGACGTTCACCATTAGGAAGAGACGATAACTAAAGAGAAATGGTGCGGGGTACCCAATACTCTTATTCTTATATACTACTACCTGTTGTGATTGTGTTTTTGGTGAGTGTGGCAGGTGAGGTTTGGTGGATATAATTCCTTGCTAGGGTTCTTCTGTTGTTCTCACGGGACATTAGGATGTCTCCCCACTTGTGCCCACGAGATTTAGGTTTCCCTACTGAGTATACTTGTATGCTCACCCTACGTTTACATCTAGGTTTCCAGGAGGACTACTAGGGCCGTGCGGGACCCTACTAGTCGGACAGTTGGTGTTGTTGTTGTTGGTGTACCCTTGTTTTGTTTCGGTATTGTACTTTGATCTTTCTTTAACCTGTACCTTGTTATAAAATTATTTAAACATGCATGTGGGCTTGGTTTGGGTTTATTTATATACACTTGTTATTTTCCTTTTTGGTGGTTTATGTTTCCTATTTCCCGATCCTAAATAAATAAAAAGGGTAATGCCTCCCATATTTGTGAAAACTCATACCCTTGGTGCTAGTCGCCACCCTGGGGCCTACTGGAGGCGGGACTCGGGGGTCATATTCTCCCTTTCACCATTTCCATCTCAGGAGGGTCATCTTTGGTGGGAGGGGGTCATGACATATGTTTTTTGGTTAGTCATTCAATGATTAAAAAAATTAAATAAGATTTATTTTATAAGTTTGTAATATTGTATCCAAATTGGATCACTATTTAAAAAAAGTTCAAAAAAGATGTTCCATCATTTTGGCCGGATAAATTTGAATAAAAATATTATATTAAACATGGTATCACAATATTTCCTATAAAACAACCAAAATTATAGATCCATAGTTGAATGATATCATTCTTTCTTTATTTTATACATAGTTTAATTGTACACATTATTAGACTTTCAATATTATTTTCACATTCATTGTAGTGCTTATAGTTTCAGTTTCATTGCCTTGAAATTTCTGCATTTAAAAAAATTATCATATTCCGTTGTGAATCTTCATTAATATACGCATTAAGTTATTTCAAAATCAATTGAATAAATTAATCATGAAATTTAAAATTAAAATAATTAATATAGACTAGTTTATAATTTGTTACAAAATGAACAATGAATTAAGGTGTTTTAATCATGAAATATGCTCATTGTGGGAAATAAATTAAAAATATATAAAATGGGTTCGCCTCATAATTTATAAAAAATGAATCACAGGAGTAGAATTAAAAACATAATGAAACTTATACACTTTTAGTGGCTAATAACACCCCAAAGATGAATATTTATAGTCATTATCAAATTAAAAGTTCATAATGAACAAATACTTCTACCCTCTCAAAAATCAATTTGAGATAAATTTTTACCATTAAGAATATAATGAAAATTTTAATCAAGGACATTAAAATACATTAAAATAGTTCATGTTCACCGAAATAAATCATTACAAAATCTCATTCCTTTTTTCAATTTCATCACCACATTTCATTCAATTCACATTGTTTATAAATATTTGTTGTGAATATAAAAATACCTTAAGGTTCATTTTTTGTAAAAGGGAAAACTATGGATGTTATAGGTTGGTAATATGATTTAACATTAAAATGACTATCCATTTTTATTTATTTATTTAATATATTTTCATTTTTTCTAATCTTTATTATTTTTTGTAATCTTACTATGGTAAATGTTGTCTTAAATAAATAATAACATTTTCCCCTATATAAATTCATTATTGATGAATAACATGCAAGATAACCTCAATGTTATACCTGAATCACACATTTAAACCAATAATATCAAGTTAAATTAATAATAATTAATTAAAACTACAATAAATAGAGGTATAAAGATTAACACATCTCCATAAATAATAATAGAATAGCATTCCCATATTCCATTGTTTATTATATTTGGCCAATCCATTCCCTTACGTGTAAATTTTTTTGTGTTTTTTTAACATTGGCATAGTTCTAAAAAAATTTTAAATTGAAAAAAAACTTATTATATAAATTTATAGAGTCCAAAAAGTCCAAATAACTTCTTAAAATCAAAATAATTCATATTTTGACATATTATTTAAATATATAAAAATATAAATGGAGAATAATAACATTCAATAACCATTATTATCAAAATTTGTTTTAATAAACCCAATAATTCATATATATCAAAATCATCGGATGATCAAAAATTATATTTTTTATGATTATAGTGAACTTTATCACATGAATGAATTATGATATTTAATTTTCCATTTATACGAAATTAAATCAATTTCCTATAAAATTTCAGATTTTTCACCCTTAAACCCAGAATGAAACATCCCTTAGTGTCGAATAATGTGTTAAAAAATTTTAAAATGAATAATTAAGTGAATGTTAAATGTTTTTGAAAGAAATTTGAAATTAATTATTTGAAAAAATTACTTTTATTAAATATGATTACCCCAAAAAATGAAATTTATCATTTAGTGAAAATATCACAAAAAACATCCTCCTAGATTATTTAAGATTGGGTTTTATATTTAGATTGTATATGGGTGAAATAAATATAAATTATATATATCTTTAATCTCAATAAAATAAAATATTATTTGATGATGGAACCTATGGCCTCCAATAACATTAAACCATAAAACGTAAAATATTTCTTTAAAAAACCTCTTTTTTCATTATATTTGAATAATAGAAAAGTATAAAAAAATTAAATAAAAATAAGCTTCATTTCCTCCAAGAATGTGGTAGTTATAAATTTGATAGCTTAGTATATACCCGACACCATAAAAATTAGAATGACCCTAACTCTTGCCATCCCCATGTGGGAAGAAAATATTTGGGTTTTAGGTCCCAAAAACCATGAACTTGAATCCCAAATAAATATAACAATTCTAGATGAAAAAAATAGTATACACTTTATCAATTATTATTTCTTGAAATAAATATTACTTTATTAAAAAACTTAATCTTATGATATTTGGATACAGAATGTTTCCTAACCCTCTATTCAAAATTCTTAATGTCCAATTTTCTTTTTAAACTATGTAGAGTCTAAAATTCCTAACTTCAATGGTGTAAAATCCAAAATTATTAGTATTAAATAAAAAATGGAAATATTTTGTATCAAAAATGATGTTGTGATATGCTGAGGATGATTTTATATAGAGTATTATTTTCCCAAACAATATCCTATATATCAATGGGATATTCATTACTATAAAGATTATATTGTATTCTATATAATTTTATTCATTTAATGATTTTCTAACATCGTATTACAATTGGTTTAACGGTGAAATTTTATGGAAAAAATGTCACAAATCACATTCATTGGATTGACTATTGTGATTGTACAATAATATAAATTGTCCCCTTTTTCAATAATGATATTTTTAAGAAAATTAAATCACCAAAATAAGGGTTCATTAATTAATTTATTCATTGCTTTATAAAGAGTAGACTTCATCATGATAGAATCATATTATTTAGTCATATATTCCAAAAATAGTTGCATATAAAATATTCTATATACATTGATAAGGGGTCTATAAAATCAATTCAATGGTAGTCAAAACATTCTAAAATAATATTTTGATTATGTGGTATTAGATTCCTTCAAGTAGTGGATCACATTTATTGAGATTGAGAACAACGTCAGAAAATCTTTTAAGATCCCCAATTGAGGTTTTCATAAAATAAATTTGTTTTAAATAAATATATAATGTTTTTAATAGAAAATATGGTCTAAATACGACACTCTATAACAAAAAATTTGAATAGTTTCTTCCTCAACCTGTAAAACATATAATATAATGTGATTATTGGGGAGAACATATGGAGGCATAAATCATCAAACACATTGATTTTTTATATCATTTTGGTTTCTCCCTAGATTATGTTAGGGTTTTCAAATTTATCCCACAACTGATAAGTTTTATATATCAACATACCATTGTAGATCACTCAATGAAAAAAAATACATATCCTAAAATAAATATGACATGGAATGATGTGATTCATTATCCTTGATTTATAACCTATAAAGTTGATAAACTACCACATTTTTGGAACATTTTTTATCCATTTTAATTATAGAATACTCTTAATAGAGAACAAAAAACATAACAGAACATGTATTAATATCTTATTTGTTAAAAATATATTTCAATGATGAGTATTGAGTAGAAATAGTAATGGTGGATCCAAAGATATCATATATAATTATATATAAGATATGATATATTTGTAATACAGTTTATTGATTGGTATATTATATTTCTCCTCATTCAATGATTTAATTGAATAAATAAAGAATAATATAGTTGTATCCCCTATAGCAACATGTATAGATCACACTATAGTTACTCACATCAATGATGGGTTTGAATGAAATGTTATAATTAAAATATTCCCCGATAAATTGTGATATAAGAAAAAAATTAGAGTCAATATGGATTTCATATTGATTTCATACCACAAAAAGGATAATCATTCTCTACTGAAGCAAAAATTTAATTAATAATATTGTTATGGTTCCTAAAAAACATTATTTTGAAATTAAAATTCATATATAAGAATATACATATTTGATAGTTTTTTGATGTGGAAGGCAATGAGTTATATCTGTCATGGAATTTTCAACCTTGGTCCATTTTCTATAGATAAGATGACATAGGACTAATCATTATTTTACTATTAAATATAATTATTCTCAATTATTTATGATGTCCTCACACAACATTGTTCATAACATGTGATCTGATAAGTTTAAAATTTTATTTCTTATTCCAACTAACACTATTGATATGGTTTACAGGACAGTGTAATCATGAGTTCTAACCTATGTGTAGGAGACACCAACTACTATGTCATATATATTGGAACAGAGAGTAGATTCCTCGTGTGAATTTAGATAAAATTTATCTCAAACAGAAAAAATTAAGAAATGTTAGCTAATAAAATGAGGATTTTGGATAAATTTAGGTGAGCATGTTCAAAAAAAAGATATCTAAATATAACTAGGACAATTATTATGTTCTAGTCCCCAAAATTATTCAAAGATAAAAAATTATATTTTCTCATTAAATTTTCATCTATATATATTTTCAATCACTCTTTGGCCTAGAGAATGTTTTAATCCTAGGTGAATTAGGTGAAACATCAAAGGTGGAAAATGAAACAATGTTCTTGGTCCTAACATGATTCATTAAAAATATGTTAGGACTATCCATTTTCAATCACCTATATTAGGATAATCCAATCATATGAAATACGATTGTATTCACAACCTAATTCAATGAAATATGATTACCGGTGTTATAATTTTATGATTCATAAATGTGATGTTTCTACTATACCTGATCCCTTTCCATATAAAGATGATACACAAATGTAATTAATATAATTAGTCATGTGAATGGGTAGGGTAATTGATATATTAAATATATTACAAAATAATTACTGAAAAAAATCAAATCCAAGAATCTTACATGAATAAGGAACAAATATGAATCACTATAATTAGATTTGATATAAAAATGATTTTTAGAACTATGAAACACGGTCGAACATCTCCTTGGTTAGAGAGAAAAAAAATCAAAAAAATAATAAAAGATGGGAAAATAAAATTAATATATAACAACTTATGGTACAAGTCGGAGGCCCTAAGAATTATATAGGTTGGATCGACTTATAAGACAAATGGGATAAGTGTTTTGAGTTGTTATGGATTCTTTTATGTACCATTAATTTCGCACCCTAAAATAATTTTCCATGATGAATGATTAATTTTATATATTTAACGTTTTAAATCTCCCATGATCAATATATTGACATTTGTTCATCGGATCATAAAGTATTTATTTAGGTTTGACCATAGTTCGAGACTATGGAATTTATGTCAGGAATTTCTATAATGTCATAAATTATCTTAATCCATATAATTCATTACTTGGACTGCGACCATGGATTAGCTCATTAGAAAAAAAACATATTTTATCTAAGAAACACAAGTCTTGATCAATATTAATTATTTGAATTATCGAAAACTATGGATCTTTTATATAAGTGACACCTTTGAATTTCGATGTCTATTATTCTGAAAAAAATAATCAAATATCACAATATCAATGTGTAAAAAAAGTATAAATAAAAATTAATTGAATCAAAAAAATTATATATGAAATATTCATATAATCAAACAATATGTTAATTTTTCACCTTGATATAATCCTCTCAACATTCATAGAATATAATTTTAAAGTATCTGGACAAATTTTGAATTCATCTATAAGTACATAGAGACACTCCCTAATCATTTTATGAAAATACTAAATGTACATCACTACAAGTTACCAAGAGAATTACAAAATATTGTATGGAATTTTATTAAATTAAATAGTTTCAAAATGATAGTTAATGGTTGTTTTTCTAGGATCTTATAATCTAATAAGAATTTTTTGTACCTCGAAGCCCCATATAATAAGTAGTATATTTCATTTCAAGACACTCACTCATAGAATTAATCCAAAAGAAATAAGGGGAAATGATCACTAATTGTATATGATTTTACCTTTCTATATTTGGTTCACACACTCCATCATTCATAAATATGGGATTTAAAGGATAATGATTTTTTTTGAAGATGATTTTAGTTGATTTTGAAATGAATATTAATATCATGTGACATGAATTGTCATATGGACGTCCCTTTTGTAATTTCGGTGACCTGCCTAAGATTCAACCATCATTGTTGATACTAACTATTTAGAATGATATATTGAACATCATAAGATGATTGTTCCCATTAATCTATATGTCGAGTTCATAATATGTAGTAATTTGTGTGATTGAACATCTTTTATGATTCCAGAACACTGTAATATAAAAGGGAAGCATAATATGAGTCTATCATGTGTGATATGTGGAATGAAGAAGAATCTTCTTTTATTTGATACATTTATAAAATAATACATTTTTAACATATGATATGTAAAATGTATAAAAATGTTAATAATTCAATAAAACTAATAGAAATATTATTGGTTATATATAATATCGATAACAGGTAATACATAAGGTTATCATAAGATAACTATGTTTCATTAGATGTCTCATTAAGTGAAAATTTTTAATTTTGTAGAATAAATTTTTTGAAAAAATATAAAAACTAGGAATTGTTCTATGAATTGATCATTGTAGTCACAAATATCACAACAACATATTGTGAATAAGTTTAATGTAAAAATGTTATAAACTGTAATTGCATATTCTCTGATGTATTGTTCATACGATATTTTATATGTGGAGGTTGTTTTAAAAATTTGTAACTAAATCATTTTTTATAATGATTTTAAAGAAAAAATAATGATAGAAAACCTATATAGATTTGAAAGATAATATCACACCCAAACATTCGAGGAAAATTCAAATAGGATTATATAAAATTCAAGACCATGAAATAGATAGTGATGATTTGGGGAACTGCAATCCTAGAATTATAGAGAGGATAAATGAAATGGTATTTTTTTAAATCATTAATGAAAATAAGATTCATGAGATAATGGTAATGTAAATACATAAGGAAATTTATAGGAAACGTGTTGAAAAATCATAAGATGAACTAATACTGCAAAAAAAGTGTATATATTATATTTAATAGAGATATAGAAAGAATAATTGATAATTATAATCAGGTGTTTTTTACTAATATCAATGAAAATTAATTTGAAGAAGAGTAGACTTGAAACACATCAAGTTTTTGAATGATTCATCATAGTGACAACTTGTTTAATTCCTGAATGATAGAAAAAAATTCATATTATTGTTTAAAATTTCTAGAACATAACAAATCTATGGGATTCCCATGCACTTTTTATAGACTATTGTTTATTGAATGTAATGTATATACTTTAATTTTTATGTTTATGGGATTATTGATATCATTTTTTGTGATCTAGGATTTGTTCTAAGTTATTCCAAGGACTAGATTCTCACATTGGGTTGTTAATCATGTAATATATTTTATGTTAGGTTTTTATTATTTTATGTGGGTATTATTAGTGAAATAATAAATCATTAAAAAATAATATTTTTAGTAATGATAAAATATTAAAAACTATATATCACGGATTCACCCCCAAGAAACACACACACATTCTCACTCACTGATCTCAATCATCACAATCCATTCTTTTTAGTTCCCATTAAAAAAAACATGCACTCTTGAAAAAAATCACTTATACCTTAAAGAATGTTTTTTTTCACGTATATATAACATTAATATTAAAATAATTGGAAGATAATGTAATACATAAATTCAATAAAATATATATAATAGAACACCATAAACAATAAAAAATTCTTTTTTGTATCAACTTATAACATTTTAGATTAGTTAACAAATAAAATATTGTGTCTTATAGTAAAATTTACAATGGAAGACCACCAAACATAAAAATAAATGTGATGTTGAGGAATAATGAAAGGAATTGTATGTGTATATTATTTCAACAGTACAGATCTACACTGAAGAATTTCATATAATAAAAATCATGAATATCTAAAGGCATTCCAAAATGAACCATCATAGTAATATTCCTATCTAAATGATTTATATTAAGTAAAAAATTATCCATAAATAAAAAGTATAAATTATTAAACAATGAAAGAGTTGGACATAAAAATTTAAAACAAGTTACAATATGGTTTCGAATAAACCCAATGTCCATGAAAAAACACTTTAATTCACATAATCGAGAGTTGAGAGAAAATATTTTGTTACTTGTGGTCCCACTAATCAGTACTCAATAAAATAAGACACAACCTAAAAATATCATTGAGAAAAATACTATTGATAAAAAGCATTAAAACCACTATACAATCATTAATCATCACATGGATAATATATTCTATAAATATTTCTTCTTTATTATCAACTATATTTTCTAATTTCATTGACGTACTAATCAATTATAAAAAAAAAATTTAAAAATTTTCACTATCTCAAATAATTGGTTTATTAAATCTATATTTCCCAATAATTATCTTTCATTGATATCATTAATAGAAAATTCTTATTCAGTATTTAAAACTACAAAATTACTTTAGTTATCACTAGTAGACCTTCACCAAGACAATTTCATATGCTAAGAAATTGACTTCAATCCTTAATAATATCCATCATAAATTCTAATTCAATGTTTTATATTTTATAAAATTTTAAAATATATTTCTCCCCTTAAATATAATATAATATATATCACTTTATAATGTTCAATAATCCAAGTCCCACAATAGAACCACCACACAATGGTTTTCCCAGACACTTACTTTTCCGAACTCAATTCATTATTTTCTCAACAACTAACATTCAAAATATTTCTGACATTATTTTTGAATAGAATAATATTAAGGTGCTGTTTGAACAGAATATTCGTTCACAATATAATGAATACTATATATTTTAGAAGTTTTATTTTACTCTCACTATTATTTAATAACATTATGATACCCACTTCTAGTTCTATTTCAACAAATAACCCCTTTAGTCATATCATCACATTATCAACCTTTAATTCAAATATATATTTTTTTTATATTTTTTTTAACATCATTACTAGTTGTGGTCAGGATATCCAGCAAACTATTTACTTTTAAAATATATTTCATTGCAACTGGTACTTTATAGACTATAAATTTATTATATAAAATCAATAAATACATATCCCTAAAATGTCACAACTATTCTAAAATATATATTTAATTTAAAATACATTTTGGTATAATAGTATATATAATAAAAAACATACCAATTATATATTATAGTATTTTAAATTTACTTTATTATAACTATTTTAATATATGTCATTTCATAACATGTATAAACTATGGATTAAATCATTATTCCATTCACTTATATATATAATCCTTTTCATGTACTTTTTGTCACAATATATTTTTGTAATATTATCATTAGATAAAAATTATGATTGTCCTTTATAGTTGAAATATATCTTGGACTAGAGATCCTTGACCATTCTAGACCACTTCGATGACTTAAAACTGAGTCAACAAAAATAATTACATCATTGAATCCCAATGATTCTATGTCCCTAAAATCCTTATCTACTCCATGGACTTTTATTTCAAACAATCCAAGTAATATTATCTTGGGATCTATTTATATATTAATATCCAAACCATTAATGAGAAAATCTTTCAAATATAAAATAAAAATTATAAAATCCCTATCACAAGACATCCTAAATTATTACTACTGATAATAGTTTAAACTAATGATATCATTTTATTTCCTTAAAAAATCAGAACTATTGTTCTATGATATATGTTATTATAACAACCAATAAAATCATTGTTTTTAACAGAACAACATATCATAGTTTATTATTCTATACTGAAAAGATAATTCCTCCATGATATTTTCCACTCAAAACATCTAGGATATAATTTGGTATTAATATATAATTTCTTAATATCTATACATTTTCAAGAAAATATTCCAAAAAATTTATAGATAATTTTTTATTCACCATTAATGTTAATATTTCACAGAAATTAACACCATTTTTATTAACTTCCCTCCAAAAATAACATCATCTTGTACAATTTCCAAAAATATAATTCATAATTCAACTAGTAAACCCTCTTCATATAGGGATACCATTCATCTCCTTATATATTTTAATATACATATTTCATTCAGATGAATGGAATTTATCGATTCCATTATTTTCATCTCCTTTTTTGGAGTCATTTATATTTTTATCTCTTTTTTTATTCAAAATTTACAACTTAAATTTAAAAAAACCATAAAAATTTGATTCAAACCATGACACTTGATATATAGAAGTCATAAACTTCTGGTATAATATAGAAATAAAATAAAATTTTTAGAAAACATTTATTTTCTTCACTACTATTTTAAACATTCCAGTACATCTTTTGTTCATAGATCCTCAAAAATCATACAATCTAATAAATATTTTGACACAACAGTTTCTATATATAATAATTACTATAATATCATGAGATTTTATGAGATAGATTATTTTTTATTTCATTTTTGTCATGTGTTGTATGTTACACAAAGATTATCTTGCGCTATAGGCAACAACGTATTTGCATTTAGTATACACAACACAATTCTTGGCTCATGTTACAAAAAATTTCAAGTCCATTTGATATAAATTATTTTATGCAACATTGAGTATAGGGTTTTTTCAATGCATAAATTAACTTATTTTTGATTATTTTATATGCAATTCCAAAGGATTCTTTAAATACAAGCAACACTGAAATGGCATGTGTTACACGCAAGTGTGACCTTCCTCGATAGCTTGTGTTGTATGTGATACTATATTATTATTTACATGGGATATAAACTAGAAGTTACGAATATTATTAACCAAATTTTTAATATTTTATAATATTAGAACTTATTTTACACATGATATGAGAAGAATATCAATTTTTTAAATAAAAGAAGTATTTTTAAAAAAAATATATATAGTTTTAACGCATTTTAATGCCACACCCATTTTAAATACAATTTTTTAACTTTTAATAAGTTAGATATGACCAGATAAAATTATTCATTATAATATAGAGTTATAAATTTACATTGGATAAATTTTTATTATTTTTATGATAACTTTCATATTTTGACGAATAGTTAAAATACACTAAATATTAATTGAAAAAAAAATTATCGAAAAAAATTTTATGGTTAAAATATATTATTTAATAGTTTTAAAGTATAAATAGAATATATTTTTATATTTTATGACAATTAAAACCATTCAAATTAATTTTACATTTAATTCATATATATAAAAATTTCAATCTTTTACAATGTTTTGAACAAAAAACCAGTTTTTTTACAACAGGATTAATTTTACATTATTTACTACAAATTTTTATTTTTGGAATTTGGATATATGAATTCCATAGTTTTAATCATAAGGCTTAAATTGTGTAAATAGGTACTTTTTTTGGATATTATGAATAGTAACTTCACTAAATATTATATTAATCGTAAAGGGAAAATCTGGTAAATAAGGGTAATCAATAATATTATAGAAATATTCCAATACCCAAAAACATTCTATAACCATATTTGATTAGATAATTATGAACATGGGAATCCTTGAGTCAATTTTTGAACCCCATGGATTCACTTGAATGGGAAAAACACAATTCATAAGAATTAATTAAATGTGTGGATAATTATAACATAATAATATATCTTTTACTGAATAGATTTTAATATAGGGTTTTGTAACAGATATACATGTCTATAAATAGTCATTTTAAGGTAAAAAATTTCATGTATCATGGTATTTTATTTATAATTTTATTAAATTAGATAAATATATTTATTTATGACACAATTATGATGTATTGACTACCTCAATAATAAAAGATTCAAATAAATGAAGTTATAAATATTAAAAGATGCATAATTTGAATAATTTGATTGCATCCATGAATTTTTTAGATCACATATACTTGTTAAGAATGGGTTAATTCCTTTGGTTATATGTAATAATGTAGTTATCAATTTTTAAAAAATTTACGTATGAATAGTATACAAAATTGACATAATTCATAACATAAATCATAAAATATTTTATTAAATGGTATTAAATTCCTAAATATATTAGATTAGATAAAATTGTTAATATAAATCCAAAAAAGTCATAAATAACATTTTTTGGTTTGTTTGACAAGATATGGAAATTACATTAACCTAAAATTTGTAAATAACATGGTATCACAATAAAATTAAAAAATGTAAAATAAAGGGAAAATCCAAAAAGATAAGGATAAAACATATTCAAAACATATCAAAAATTTATTTTATATTTTGAATTAGAACCAAAATAATCTTATCATAGATTTAAAAAAGAATTGGACAATTTAAAATTGAAATTGATTTTATAATAAATTAATATTTTGTAGAGTTTTCTAGGGTGCCCCTCTCCTCTCTTATGAAAGGGCATCTCCTCCCACTCCCCTTCACTGCATTTTGAGCCATAAAACGCATCCATCCAATTCCCAATTATCATATCAACATTTTTATTTACATTATATTGTTTCCCTTTTTCTCCAAAGACTAATTATAGTTCCCTAAAATGTAATTTAAAGGAAGCATGTAGAGGAAGAGATAATCTATTCTACAGATTCCTTAAAATTTATTTCATCCTCAACATACTATTCTTTAGTTGTTTCATTATATAGTAATAACATATGTAAAACTAATATAATGAAATTTTATTATTAATATAAAACAATTATATTTTACCTTCTATCCATCCTATGAAAAATGAAATCACCATCAGTGCGTACTTAAAGATTACCATCTGCACACTGTGGTGTAATCCGTTTTTTTCACCACCATCTTACATGGATGGGTATAATGGTAAAAATTATATCTATATATGTTTATTATAAAATTATACTAATTCTCAGATATTATGCACCAATCATGCCTATAAGAATCATTAATTATGGGAACAATATTGTCACTCGTGTGTACGTACGACTTAATATCTCCACGATGCGATGAGGTTCTTTCTCCATGTTAACCAATCAAGAAAGATTATAAAGTATATAAATCAAATAATAATGAAATATATGAAATAATAATACTATAGTATTTATGCATATATATGTGTGTTATTTAGTTAATTGCATCCAAATGAATAAGGAAACAAAAGCATCATTCATGCATACATACAGCGTATTGTCTTCATGAACGGTGTATTCCGTTTCATTTATATATCTATGTACATAATTAATATAATATATATATATAAATCTTCATTTACATTCTAGAAGCAATTATATCATGATCTAATTAGTCAAATGAGTAATAAAAAGTCCAAACACGTATAATAAATGAAACTATCATTACCCAAAACATTTCCTTAACATAGAATAAACAAATGAATGTGTAATATAATGTTATAAGTTAATAATATATGATATCATAAATATTATTATCAACATTTTACAAGTTAATAATATTTTTTTAACTATTAAAAAAATGTTTTGGAAACATATGGAAGAAATCAGACCTATGCTAAAAGATAATTTTGTAATCTTATTTTTATCTGAGATTGTTTATAAGTATGTATTTTATGGGTATATATTTATCATCAAAATACAAGATTTATACAAAAATTCATTTTTAAAATTTTTACTAATATTCTAAGTATGTTTAAATTATTTTTTACCCATTTTTTACATTTACTTCATGGTATGGAAGTAATATTTATTTTGTTTACCATATGAGGTACTTCTTGGACTTTTCCCTTAAAAGTTTGAGTAGAATGTTTTTTAACTTATACCACAAGTACAAATTTTTATGTCTTCTTAATTACATATTTTCCTAAAGCATAATCTAAAATATTTCACGTTTAGTTTCATATAAATTATATTCTTTTTAAATTGCGTGGAATTTTGATAAAAAAAGTCATTTTTAAAGAAGAAATCAAAATTTCCTCAGAAATTATGTTCAGGTGTCTTATCAAAATAATATTCCATTTAAGACAAAAAAAGGATTGTGTTTCTATCCCTATTATTAATTTTATTTTATTGTTTTAGGATGGAATTACTTTTACGATGTCCATTTATCTTATATGGATTATGTGATGATGGCATGATGTTTGTGAATCCCATATTATTTCTGGGGTTATCATATGCAGAATTATTTATTTCTTTGAGGAACATGTAAGAATTATTTAATAATGAGATGGATGGGACCTATACCTCCGTCCAATTAATTGGGTAAATATTTATATCTCATGTGATAGGTATGACTGGAACAGTAGGTAAATCTGGTTTAGTAATACATGGTTGGAATTACAAGTAAAACTGGTTTAGTAATAGACATTATCCCCTATGATGGTCTTGGAAGCAATTCCTTTTCAACTATTAAAATCATAAAGTGTTCTTATTAGTTTTCCACAACTAATTTTTTTCATGACAATTCTATTCTATCATGTTAAATGTCCATTTATGATCCATACCTGATGTACTTCCCAGATTTATGTCATATGCTCAGGATTTTGATGTTTAAACATTATGAAAATGTTTTTTAGTTCAAATGTTTATTGTTTTTTAGTGTTCTCCTTGTATACCTTTAATGATAATTTGAGCTAATCATAGTTATCTTTTATTTTCCCCAATATATAAATAACGGTTTTAGGTAGGAAAACAAAAGGGGAAGGTCATTATGGGAGATATTGAAGATCTTTCACTATGATTATATGATTTTTTTCTGAGCTTCCAAATATAGTAAACTAATATGGTCATTGGGCAGTTGTTTTTGTCATGTATTATGTATAATTTAAAAGAAATTTAATTCTCATTCATATCAAGCTAGGGCCTCTATAGTTGGTTTCAGAGCCATGGTTTAGTTATCCTTTGGAAACTTGGATACAAAAACTATAGTCAGATCCCTATAGATATTTCAATGGTCTGTCTAAGGATTTCACTAAGGTTAAGTATCAATATAGGATAAAGTCATAAAATTAGGGTATCAATCATTAATATGATACAATTAAACCTAATATGATAGATATAGAAGTTAATCCAGCTTAGATATGTGGTTTTCCTAGTATGATTTTTCCTCCCACACAATAACAGTTGGGTTTTAGAGGATGGCTTATACTCGAAGGAACCATGTTAATGATCAATGCCTAGGGAAATGAAACTATTTTCCTCCAAAATAACCAATTACTATAGGATATTTTATAAATAATCATACCTTTATACTTAAAAAAGTGATGAATCATTCTAAACTCCCAAATGAGTAGAAAAGGGAACAACATTTTATTGAATTCTTCATGAGGCAACGTCCACATTCATTCAGTGGGTCTTCTGATCTACTTGTTGCTGAACAATGGATCAGTACCATTGAAAAGATATTTTCCATCCATTTTTATTCGATACATGAAAATATAATTTTTGTAGTCTATAGTTTAGATACTGACGCATACCATTGATGGACTCTAATTAAGAATACAAGGCAGCATGATGAAATTGAATTCATGGAATGGGATGAGTTCAAGAAATTATTTTTCAATAGGTACTTCTATATTTTTCTTAAAAAATTTGGAAAAGTACTTCCATGAGATTACGAAAAATTATAATGAATATGTTGGTACAAACGAGGAAAATTTTACAAGACATTAACGGTATGCTTCTTGGTTTATCATTCATCCTGAATGTAATGTTGGTCGATTCTTATGTGTCTTAATGCAATTTCTTATAATTGAATTAGCTATAAGAGACATCAGTAGATAAGAGTATTTTTTGCATTGTTCTATCAAGGTATAACTAGAAGTTGGTGTTACATATACATCTCATGGTTTTGACATGAAACAATAGATGGAGTTCAATGGTAAATCACAAAATAATGACAAGAAGAAGATAAATGTTTCCTCTTTCACAATGTGTGGAAAAAAGCATGGTGGATATGGTCTTAAAGGGACTAAAAAATTCTTCAAGTGCTGAAAAGAATGTCATCGAGCAGTTGAGTGTCAAAGTAATTAAAAAATTATTTCTAATGATGTGAATAGAGAAAATACTACAGAGAATACACCACCAATACATCAATGCTATAAGTGCACGGAAATGAGGCATTATCCTAAACAATATCATAATACAAGGGTTAATGATGATAAACAATAACAACCTCTCAAAGAAAAAAGATAGATGGATTTCAAATGTGATCACTATTGGTGATGATGCATATGAAAATGATGACATGGAATGATTAAATGATTATTTAATGGGATTTCAAAATAGTATTGTGGAATCTAATTTATAGTATTATGGAATATTGGAATATATATGTATTGGACTCTTATGGTTTAATCTAATTATATTGTACTTATAGCTATGAAATATGTTTAAAATATTTTTTGAAAGAAAATTATATGCACATAATGAAGAGATAAAAAGAAAATAGTATATTTGATAGTATTAATGACCTCATGACTGATGAATGGAAAATAATGATATCAAGGTTTTAGTATATAGAATATTTCGTGTGTATAAAGAGTTAATTTTGATAGAATTCATGTTTTCTATAAGGTTATATAGTTATTTTTATTATTATCATATTTTAAGAGAATACATTATTAAAGTATTTAGTTTCTTGGAACGTGACAATGAGGAACTGTGATATGAGATAAGGGAGGCAAATGATTAGTTGATTTAGTTCACCTCCTTCGAATGTATTATATTTTTACTTTTTGAATGGATTATAATTTTACCCATTTATGAATAGTATAATTGGTATTCTAGTTGAGGTATATAAGATTAATGTATCATCTCACTATAGGTAGACTTATGCATATTTAATAATATATTCTATTATTTTATTACTGAGATAGATTGAATAACCTGTCATTCTATCTTATGATCTTTTCACACTTCAAGAATAAAAAATTCATCTTCACTTCATTTTATAATAGATGAAGTTAAATTTTTTCAGTGAACAACTAATGGTGACATTACATTGAAATAAACTAAGTATTTTTTCTAATGCAAAAATTATTCAACTTTAGGGAAATGTTCTCGAAAACCATATTTTTTTACTAGTACCTGATTATATGATGAATTATATGTTCCCGTAAATAATCGGAAATTTATGAATTTTTGGTAATTAACATTATCCAACCGATATTCTATATCACCATCCATCAACAAATGATGGTTATAAATCTCTACCATATCCTTGTTTTCAAATTCCACCAATGCTCTAAAATATAGAAACCTTGTGATGAGTTTTACAATTAAATTTTTAATTTTCATTTTAAAAATGATATCTTTGTATATATTTTTATGATGTGGGTTTCCATGAAATAAACATTCAAGTAGAAAACCATTTATAACCCTGGTGAATTTTGATGGAAATATTCATTTTTAGGGGGAATAATTTTATCGCTTGAAATTTTAAGATATATATTATTTTTAATTTCATTTAACTCTTATGTTGTATATTATACAAATATTATCTTGTGTTATACGCAACAACGTATTAGCCTACAGCATACGCAACACTACTATTGGCTCATGTTACCTACAATATCATGTTCGATTGATAGAAACTATTTTACACAACATTGAGTATATATTTTTGTAAATTTATAAATTAATTATGTTTTAATTATGTTATACACTACACGAAAAAATTATATCACCACACGCAACACTGACTTGGCTTGTGTAACACGCAAGAGTGACCTTCATCGATAGTTTTCATTATACACGATAATGAGTTTCACTAAACCATGATATATTACTATACTATTATTTAAATGGGATATAAACTATCAATTATTAATATTATTAACCACATATTTAATTTTATATAACATTATCATTCATCTTACACAAGAAATGTGAACAAAATAAAATTTTCGGATAAAATAAGTCTTTTAAAAAAATTGTTTTTCTGCTTTTTGATGGCACACCCATTTCAAATCTTATTTTTGAAACTATTATAAGTAATATTTAAAAATATAATTTTCTTCTTTGGAAGCATGACTTAAAAATTTTCATTCGATAAATATTTTATTTTATTATAAAAACATTCATATTTTAAGGAATATTGAAAATTCAATAAATATTAATTGAAAAGATTTTTTTCATCTAAATAATATATATGGTTCAAATATATTATATAATGGTTTTAAAGTATAAATAGAATATAATTTAATATTTTGAGACAATTTAATTCATTTTCATTATTTTTATATTGAATTAATATGTAAAAACATTTCTATCTTTTGCAATGTCTAATACAAAAAACCCTTTTTTTGAAAACGAAATTAATTTTAAATGAATTACTGAAAATCTTGTATTTTAAATTTTTGAATAAAGGAATCCATATTTGGAATAAGAATGCTAAAATAGAGTAAATATGAACTTTTTTATTTTTGGAAATTATGAATAGTAACATCAGTAATTATTTTATTTACCATGGTTAAAGGATGAGAGAGCATCTGGATTGAAATTCACTCCACCATCATTGTGTGTGTTATTAAAAATGGAGTTATCCACCTTTCTAGGACTCTTAACGCACTCTGGTTGAACAGCCTCAATTATATTCTTGAAATTATATACATTGCCACCCATATGTATCATGAAGAAAACATTGTGGCAGATAGAATTTCCATCAATGGGGTCAACCAAGCGATGACATGGAGTGATACTTTTCCAGTTGACCTTCTCCCTCACATTGAAATAGATGTTAATAAGATACCATCATTCCCATTTTTGTAACTAATCTTTTTTTTAATAAAGTGTGTCTTGGTCTCTAATTAAGACATTACATTAAAAACTACCCCATCACAAGCTGTAATAGTATTAACTGGGATATTATTGAACATGGGATTCTATGGGTCGAGTTTGGGACCCCATGGATTCACATGAATGTGAAAAAGAAAATTTATAAGAATTAATTTGATGTAATTATAATTATAGCATAAACATATATATTTTACTAAATATATTTTAATATGGGGTTATATAATAGTTATCTATGTCTATTAATAGAGATTTGAAAGATAATAATATTTCTTAAATCATGGAATTTTATTTATGACACAGTAGAAAAATGTATTTTTTATGACACAATTATGATTTAGTGATTACTTCATTAATGAAATATTCAAATAAATGAATTTATAAATATTAAAATAAGTATAATTTTAAAATTTTGATGCCATCGAAAAATTTTCTAGATTACACTGAAATATTTTTTTGGTGTTACTTCCTTTTTTAGATGTAATAAGGTTTTTATGAAATTTTAAAAAAGGAAAATATGTATAGTATCCAAATTGACAGAATTCATAAATTAAAACATAAAATAGTTTAATAAATGTTATTAAATTTCTAAAAATATTACATTAGGAAAAATGGTTTACATATATATAAATAAGTTATAAATAACTTTTTCAGTAGTTTGACATGATATGGTAATTTCATTATCCCACAATATTTAAATAACAAGATATCATATTAAGATTTAACAGGGTAAAATAATGGTAAAAACAAAAAGATAAGGATAAAAAATATTCAAAACTACTCAAAAAATTATTGGATGATTTTTATTTAAGCCAAAATAATATTATATCGGATGTAAAAATTTAATGGATAATTTTATTTCGAAAATGAATTTATAATAAATTAATATTTTGAAGAGTTTCCTAAACTACCCATCTCCTCTCTTATAAAAGGGAACCTCCACCCTCTCCTCTTCACTCCATTTTGAGCCTTCATACTCAAACAAACACTTCCCATTTAACTTATAAACTTTTATAGTTACCTTCAAGGGTTGCTGGTTTACTTAGATGACTATCTCTTGTGTCCTAAGAAGAAATTTAAAGGAGGCGCTTCGAGGAAGAGGTAATCTCTTCAACTAATTATTTCAAATTTATTTCTTCTTATAATTCATATTATTTATTTGTATAATTATAAATTAATAACATACATATTACTCATATAAAGATATGATATTATAAATATGAAGAAAACCTATTTCACCCTCTATCCGTCCTATAAAAAACTAAATCACCACACGTGCGTACGTACAGATTACTATCTCCACATTGTGGGGTAATCTGTTTTTTACCACCAATGTAAATAGATGGGAATAATAGTCGAAATAATAACTATGTATGATTATTATAAATGATAATAATTCTCAGATACTATACACCATCCATTTCAGAATCATTCAATAATTATGTGAACGATATCATCACTCGAGTGTACATACGACTTAACGTCTCCATGATGTGATGAGATTCATTCTCAATGTTAACCATTAAATAATGATTATATTGTATATATAACAAATAATCATGAAATATATGAAAAAACAATAGTACTATATTTATTTATATATGTATATGTAATTTACTTACATCCATCCAATTCAATAAGGAAAAGAAAACAACATTCTTGGGTACGTACTGCCTACCGTCTCCATTAACTGTGTATTACATTTGATTTATCTATATATTTTTATATTGAATATTATATATATATATATATATGAATCATGTTTTACATTCGGGAATTATACAAATCATGATCTATGAAATCCAATGAAGAATAAAAGGTCCAAACAAGCACGATAAATTAAACTATTATTACCGAAAAATTTTTAACATGGATTTGAAAAATTATCAGGTAATATAATGTCATAAGTAAATCATATATGATATCATAAATATTATTATGGTTCTTTAAAAAGTTAATGATATGTGTAAACCAACTATACATGTGTTTCATAAAAAAATGGAAGGAATCAGTCCTAAGTTAAGGGATGATTTTGCAATGTCATTTTTATCTGAGATTAATTATACGTAAGTATTTTCTGGAGATATATTTATCATACATATCCATGATTTATAAAAAAATTCATAAAATGTATACTATTCTACTATATATATTTAAATTCATTTTTACCAATTTTTGACTTTTACTTCAATGTATTGAAGGAATCTTTTTTTACCATACAAGGTAACTTATAAATTTTCTAGTAAATGTACTAGGAGAATGTTTTTTAAATTATACTGCATGAAGAGATTTTTACGACATCTTAACAACTTATTTCCATGAAGCTTACTCTGCAATATTTCAGGTTTATTTTCAACTAAAATCATTTTATTTAATAATTCGTGGATTTTTAGTAAATGAAAACATTTTTAAAGAAGAAAATAGATTTTCCTCAGGAATTATGTTCAAGTGTTTTATTAAAATTATTTTCCATATAATATGACATAGGGTTATGTTTCTCTCCATATTATTATTTTAATATTATTGTTCTCAATATGTAATTATTTTTATGAATTCCATTTATCTTATATGGATTATGTTATTATGGCATGATGTTTAACAATCCCATTTTATTTCCTGAGTTAGTCTATACTAAATAATTTATGTTTTAGTGAACATGTAAGAATGATTTAACTATAAGAAGTGAGGGAAATATATCTACAACTAATGAATTTGGTAAAGATTTATATCTCAAGATATATACATGACTGGAATGACTGTTAAATCTAATTCAGTAATATAGGGCTGCAACATCATGTAAACCTGATTCATTAATAGACATTGTCCATAATGATGGTATTGGAAACATTGACATGGCTACTATAGGAATCATAATATGTCCTAACCAGTTTTTCTCATTACCATGTTTCATGAAAATGCTATTATATTATGGTAAATGTACTTTTATTTTCCATGTCTTACATATTTCCACAATTTCTGAAATTCATCAAGATTATGATGTTTAATGTTTCTATTCATGTTTTTACGTTCACATGTTTATGTTTTATTTTATGTTTTCAATCTTATCCCTTACTGAGTATTTGATTCCACCATTTTTATGTTTTCTTTTCCCCATGATTTAAACAATGGTTATAGTTAGGAAAAAAATTTGAATATCTGTATGAGAGATGTTGAAGATCTTTCACCATTATTAGAATATTATGTTTTGAGTTTCAAAAGACACTAAACTAATATAGTCTTGGTTAATTTTTTGGTGTCATGTATTAATTATTCCACAAAAGAAATGTAATTCCCAAACACGTCATTCTACTGTCACTACAATTACTCCATAAATTAATTGGTACTTATAATCATCAATTTAATTTTATATTTTCTCTCCCTATAGATTCATTGTTATCAATATTATCTTATTCAAATTGTAAATACTTTTATATGTTACATAATTTAAGATCACATTCGAAAATCTAATGATTTGTCATTTATCATTATTTTAAATCAAAAATCAAAATATATTATCCCAATACCATATAAAATAATGGGTTCCATGTTTTAACTTCTATTTATTCTTTTTTTGTTTAATCAACATGGATATGGGAGATACATAAAAAGATATTCAAGTGTGAGATATAAACTGGTTAACCAGTAAAATGTTATTTTGGAAATATCATTTTTTTTTGGTATATAAACAATATTTTACATCACATAATTCTTTAAATATAACACTTATTTTATGGCCACCTTAAAAAAACAAATTATTTTTTCATGCATGGAGTTCTCCAATTCAATGTCCTTTTAATTCAATCTGTCACCCTATTTTACTATGGTATACCATGTACAAGATTCTGAAACATAATTCACTTCATTAATTAAATTTACTTTAATTATATGTTTTTTCACAAATCTATATTTTCAATCCTCATGATTTTTATATTTAAAATAATCTCATTTTTTTACCATGGATCTATATGTATGGAATTTTTAGAAGAGTTTTTACTAATAATTAATATATTACACCCTAAATCTTCATATAATATCATCATTAAATGTAACCAATTATAGTACACCACATTAATAAAATACAATATTTATTATCAACATATTATTATTATGATGTTTTGATTGTAATACTTATTATTCAATCCTCACAATAAAAAAGACACTCATTTAATATTTATAAATACATACTCTTAACATGTAATAAAATAAATGTGATTGATTATTGGTATACCTTTTTTATCTATAAATCTAATTATATTATGACATATTTTTCCATTATGACAATTTCACAATTGGAAATATTTTATATATATACTAAAAATAAATTTTACATCTGAATATTACCATTAGATATAATATTCCATATTTTATACCTTTTTCTATTACCAGGGGTCCTCATGATATTTTCATATGTCTCTTAATGAAATTTAATGTAACCCAGAACAATAATATTGGACTAATAAAATCTAATTCTACCTTCATCCAGATATGTTATTAACCAACTGTATCTTATTTATGCATTTATTCTATTTCAAAATATCAATTTAATCATTTCCAATAATCATAAAATCATTATCATCAGTAACATTCTCCATGGTAATAATTTTGAATATATGATTTTACATGAATCTTATCTCATCTATTGAGAAAAATAATGATAAGTAACACACAAAATTTAACTACATTCACCTTCCTCAGTTATAGATTTTGAAAATGTTATTCTAAAAATTTACCAACCTATAGACTTTATTAATATATAATTTCATCCTATATGTCTAATATAAAATAATATATACCAATTAATTTTCCATAACTTATTTCTCTTAGTCTACCATTCTTCGTTATATTTATCAACAATGTCAGTAATCCTTGATATTCAAAAAACAATAAAACCCACCATTGAGGGGGGGAATTAGTGGTTCTCTAAAAAAACACTAAATCAACAATTAAAAATACTAGATGATGAATAAAGTTCCCCAAAAAGATAATATAATGAGATAAATAACTAACACTACATAAGTTGGAGAGTAATGATTTCTTACTCTTTTTATCAGGTGGTGTGTCCATGTTGTGTTGCAGTTGTTGTATTGATACCAATATTTCTATTTTATTTATAATTATAATAATAAATGGAGAAAGAAGATAGTCTTATACTCCATAGTACGAGTAAAAGGGTCAAAAAATCGATCATTATCTTCTTCCCTTTTCCCCATGTACCTTTTCAATTTGGATATTCTATGCATCCTTGTTCATTTACTAAAATATCATAAAAACCCTACATGTCAATCTAAATATCATGAATTGTAAAATAGCATAGATTTTTTGAATAATTTATTTATACATCATTTACGAAGATCCTCCTACATATACTGAAGATATGAATTTTCACATGGAATCCTTCCTTTCTTCCTGATAGATAAATATAATAGATATAGAGTATGATTATAGATGATATTTAAAAATAATTACATCATTGAGTGATTTATAGTAGCATGAACTCTTTTATACTCATATATACCATTATATTTGAAATCCACCTTATTTCATTCATATCATTCTTATGATCAGAGATCTGTGAATCCTCAGTATAGTGAGACAAGAAATAATCACGACATGTAACTGTATAATGAATTGACCTATTGCAACTTGATTGGTAAAATTGTAGCATGAGACCTATTGTCTACAAAACTAGTCTAATATTTTTTTTCATGGTCTGCAAATCAAGTTTTATCTGACTCCATTTAATACTTTAAATAAATCATACATGGAATATCCCTTCCATTTTTTTGTGAGGTCCTACAATACGATAAAACTATTATTGCAGTTAAAACTCATCAAAATGCATTAATACCATCCACATAATTATTAACATTTAAGTTAAAATGACACATTTCTATTGTTTTTATTTAAAATCTAAGTATCTACTGACACATCTAACACATTTTAGTTAAAAAATACATCATTAATATACTTCAAAACCAATTAATAAATTTATTCATGATCCAAGACACAACATTGCTTTAAAGGTAATTTTATCTAGACGCCATATAAATGGTTATAATTTTGGATTTTGAAGACTGATATGACACTTTCTCTAAGAGAATTTTAATTTTTACCATTTTATGACTATGTTCAACTCATGGATTCCCATTGTAAATTTTTATCTTGATAGGAATCCCCAATACATGGAAACAACATCCAATCATCAAAACAATTTTAGTCTCTCACTTATCCTTCAATATCCCTATCATGATCCGTTAGAAATATATTAACAAATATAATTCGATAGATATGAATATTTATTTACATATGGAAATATAAAAACTCCAATTTTATTATCACATAAAAACACATTAGTCTATTAACTTTATAACATGATCACCTTTTGTATTCACCTTTGTTGTTATCTACTACAAAGGATTTAAAGTATTAAAATAACCATGATAATTTATAGGAATTTTTATATAGAATAAAATTCGAACAATAGTTGTATGTCTTCAGAAGAATCTCTCCTTAGGAGTTCAATCATGATATCCACTACTTTCACCATGGTTGAAATATACTACAATTACAGTTCATCATGTTACAACTTTTCATTAATAATGTGTTTCATAGAATATATATATATATACATATATATATATATATATTCATCAACGTAAAATATTATAATTTTGTATTTACCATGTTTATAATAACCTGATTACCGTAAAAATCATCAGTTGGTTTGAAACATAAACCCTTATTTATTTTACATACAACATAATCTGTATCATTCGTTTCATATATTGAGTTTCCAAAACAAATTCATCTTTTTTTCACAATTTGATATATTTTTTCTTCCATTAGTTTCATTCAAAGTACCATCCTCCAAAAAATCACCCCTTCAGAAGTAGACATTATAACTCCTACACCATCATCTAAATATTTTTTTAATGACTATAAATTAAATTGATGTGTTCTTTACAATCCAAAAAATCTAAACCTATATCCCCATTGATATAGTGCATGATCAAATTCACTTCATCAAAAAAGGACTCATTTGGATTTATTTGGAATCATGTTGAAATTTTAATCAGAAATAGAAATTTTATTCTATATGTTTTCCTATAATGTGGGCTACCAATAATCCTTCATATGTCTATATCATCCACACATATTTCTTATTATCCAATGACAATATTTTCCCAAGTATTATATGAGTTGATAACTCTTTCAATTTATACGTGTTGAATATCATTAATATCACATTAACAAACTTCTATTGAGCTTGTTAGATATATCTTTCTATATTTTTTACTCGTAAAAAAATTTGAATGTTATATCTCTTATCAAAGATTATTAATTTCCATTCTCATTTAGGTAAAAATTAATTACATGTTTATTATTTTTTATGAGAAAATATATTTGGTGATAAATAAAAACAATCATTAGAATTGAATTCTAGCCATCATTGTTAACATTGAGATTAGAATATACCTTTACTTTACTTTAATTAGTGATCATTATGGTTATATATATATATATATTATAATAATCTATACATGGTGATTATTATATCCCATATAATGCCTTTATCTATTAGAAAAATATATAAGGATCATTATCAAAGGTAAAACCTTCTAGTTGTTTAATTTCCAAATATTCCTTATAATTAACTTTTAAAATTAATGTCCTCATTTCCATTTGGAAATAATTTTAAATTTTTTGATATAATATCTTCAGAGATATTTGATTAATTACATTACTTTTAAAAACAGTTTTATTGAACCATCCAAGTCAACCCACTACGTAAGCACCAAATATAGTCCATGAAATTTAATTAGAAGAATTACTGATCCCTATTGGGTAGTGAAAAACACCAATGAATCTTACTTAACTGGTCGGAATTATTTCTCCAAATACAATAAAATTAAATAATTAAGATAATTTTCTAAAATAATGAAACGATTCATCCATATGTTGGATTCCCACACCAAATTAAATAATTATGAAAAATATAATAAAACAATTTATATATAATAAAACATATAAATGTAAAAATAAATCACATTGATCACCTAAAACTCTAATGTAATCATTTATTCCTTTATCTAATTGCCTTTATCTACACATACATATATGCCACCCAAAATATAAATGAACAAAAATAGTGAAATAACGATATTTTTTAAAACTAATATGGTATAAAAAAATAAAATGGAAAACCCCTTGTGATTTAAGGTCACTCTATATTTATTATATAATAAACCACAATCCATGAGTTGTTTTAGAAGTATTAAAAGATGTGTAACTATTTATAATCAAAATCAGAATATATAATATCCACTAGGTATATATAAATTGAGGGGCGTAAATATAGTGTATGAAAAGAATTTATTAAGGTTTCACTAATGGATAATCATATTTACATTCAATAATACATTAAAATGATTTAATTAACAAATAAATAATAATTTAATAAGAATAATTTTTAAATTTTATAAAATATGTAACCTAATTTAATATTTTTGAATGAAAAAATAAAGTCATAAAGGTATTTATTTTTCTTCTATCAAAAAAGAATAATAAAAATAAAAAAAATTAAAATTGAAATAAACTACTAAAAAAATAATTGTTTCTTATAAAAGAAACATGATATAATTATTATTTAATCTATGGATAGAGGAATTATATATGTGTACATTAGATCATAATCTAATTGGTATAAAATCAAATGTGTGCACTAACCACTAAGGATAAAATTCCTTTTCCTGGTTACATGGTGTCCTATATACATGACACCACATATAAATAGCCACTAATGTGGAAATTCATTTTCCAAGATATTTGGGGATTCCCATCAATGACACAGCTTCCTTTAACCAAATTTAAATGTTTTATTACTATGGAAAATCCAAAGGGGTACTAAATACATTCTTCCCTTCTATGATACATAGACTCTCATTTGTTTTGACCATTCTAAAGATATGAAATTTCATATGAAAATTTGTTTTCCATCAATAGATCCTAACCATTTAGATTTAAATGGTGGAATTTATTCAACAAAATACAAAAAATTCAATTTAAAAAATATATCATTCCTCTTTAAAACAAATATTTATTATAAAATACAATATATTAATTTAATATTAAACATGATATGCGTACTTAATTAAAAATTCATTCATAATATGTATTCAATTAAATAAAACCACATTTATAATGCATATAATGATTTTTTTTCAAAAAATAATAGTTTATAATAAAATAACTTATATAACTAGGGTTAATAAAAACATACCTTATAGAACAGAGAAAAATGAAAATAATTCCTAGTAGAAATTTATAAATTATGTTAGTATTACTCAATAATTTTTTTAAAACCCATGTTTGAGTTTAAAATTTAAATTACATAAATTCTCTCTAAAGTTATGCTCATATACAATTAAAAATTAATCTATATTTCTCTGAAATAAAAAATTCATATATTCTAATTTGAATTTGGGAATTTGTGTGTCGATACAATTATATGATTATAGAAACTATATATTCCTGATAATATTTTTTAATAGTTCACTAGATAATAAGATAAGAAAATAATAAGTGAACATAATATAGTATGCAAATAATGGAACACCAATAAATTAACCCTTTAAATTGATATTCCAACTCATAAAATTTCTTAAAAATTCTGAAAAATATCAAACTACATAAATAATATATGAAAATAAATGAAGTACTATATCAGTCAAAAATATAATATTTCATTATGGGCATGTAAATAATAAAGTAAAATCCATAATAATCCATTTATAAATAAACAATAATTAATAATTAAACATTGTATTATATATATCAAAAGTAACTAAAACTCAAAAATTAATTTATAATTTTTTAATTAAAATAATTTTAAATACCCATGAAAAATTTCATGTCACATAAAATAAAATACATGTAATAACCTACCATGGAAAGGATCAGATGATGACGATCCATTATGAATGGGAGGGAATGGTGCCAAAAAAATCATATATCCTACAAAAAAAAAACAAGTCATTTCCGAGAAAAGAAACCTAAATAGGTTTCATCTATGGAATAACATACACTGAGAGGGAAAATGTAGGGGTAATGAAAAAAAATAAGTAGTATAAATAAATGTAACCATATCCTTTACCAATTCATCTTGAAATCACAAGAATTGATACTAGAAATCAATGTACCAGATGATGGGGAAATAATTCATGATTCTTGGGTTATGAATCATGCGGTAAAATGTGATGGGTATAAGAAGTGTTTGATTTTAAAGGAAATGTTATAGGGGTAAAAATTAAAAAATAAAATTTTAATTTACATGGTAAATCCCAAGGTTTACTAAACATCTCACTACCCATGTTCCCCTTACCAAAATCCCCTTGTAACATGGACAATTTCATCAAACAATTATAAAAATCACTAAACCAACAGAAAAAGGGGTTGTTAAAAAATAAAGGCCATTACCATTGTTTTTTTATTTTTTTAACAAATCATTCATAGTAATCCTGAGTCTAATCATAAAGATAAATATTTTAAAAATTATACTAATTTTAACCTAATAGAAGAGGGAGAGGCAGAGGATCAAAAAATGGATATGTTAACAACAAAATTGAGGGGTGAGTCATTATATTACACTCTGTTATAATGATGTATGTCCCTAAAACGATTCCAAAGTAAAAATATAATAATGTATGATAAAAAATAATTTTAAAATGATGATCAAAAAATTATATAAAAACCAAACCATTCAAAAAAATCCCAACCTTCTAATACAACTTCCCCATTAAAAAATCACAGTCTATCATCCAAATGATAATGACACAAATTACAGTACCATAGATGGTCTCCCAAACGTCTAATAGTCTATTATTGATGTTTTATATGAAAAACCACTTTATGGAACAACTACACAAACTAGAATGAGATTCCGACCACTTGAAATCATTTAAGCTACCTAATTATAAAATATTTTATTCTACAATACACCTACCACTCTAAAAAACAATGAGATTTAAATTTCACTAAAATGAAACCCAAATATAAAAAATATGAAAATGGGAATAATATAAATACATTCCTAAGAAGGATACTATGGGATATTGAATAGAAAATATAAACCATAATCTATTGGTACTAATAGATATCCTATATTCATACACTGACATGTAATCTCTTATAGAACAGATTTAATTTTCAATTTAAAATAATGTATAAACTTTCTTAAAAGAATATGACCTTATGAGACCTCCAAAATCTCATTATAAGGAGTTTTATGTCACTCACTGACACCCTGTAACTGAGAATAAAATGGGAGGATTCATCAACCATGACCATTCCCCATCTAATTGGATGGGATCAAAAAGAAGATCAAATAACTATAAAATCCTTATACTACATACTATAGATTTAACTCATAGTGAACCAATCATAAATAAAACCAAAATCACCTTATAAGTAAACTAATTGTGTCAAATATATATCCTTTATAGCTACAAAACCCACTCATGTTTTTTCCCGCACCCAATGAACATGAAAGAAATTCTACTAAACACTAACCACACAAATCCTCTAGAATACCCATAAAAAAGAATAATTAAATCCCCAAGAAATCACATCCACAAGAAACATCCATGGGAATAATAATAAATAAAATCTTACGATAGTCACACAAAAAAAATCAATGAAAAACCAACAAAAAAAACATCGTAAATATAACAATGCTCAAGTCCATTCTTGCAGGTATACATTTAATAATATATAAAACATAAGAATTAATCAATAATATTCAATTATAAACTCATCCTTATCCAAAATAACATGCCAATGTGAAATAAAATCTCAAATATATGTATCTAAATCAATACTTAATTAAATAAAATATATGAAGAAATCAAAAAAATGAGACATTAAACATTTTTAAATCACAACATTAATTTTTGAAAACCATATTATGTGCTACATGATCTTCATTAAGATCATTAATGTAATATAATACACCAATATAATTTGAATTTTTTAGGATGTCTCTTTATTAGTTTCAATACCAATTTATTACCATTAATAAGGCTATTAAATAAACTACAAAATTCATTCATAATGAAATAATATGCTACAAAACCCCATAAAAAATGTCCAACCCAAACTACATGATTTAATATTATATCAAAATAAATCATCCTATTTTAGAATATTGAAACCATATCTTAATACCATTATATTATTCAACAAGATATATTGATAAATTAATTTAGTTTCATTAATATATAAAACATGTTTTTTACTTTTCATAAAAAACCATTTTTAAAACCTCAACATTAAATTTTAAAAACAATTTTTCGAAATAAAATCCATTTGTCATGTTTTAGAACACATATATGTTTTTATTTTCGCAAAAGATTTATAGGTAACTGATTTTAATAGAAAACAAATCAGTTGCATAAAAACACCGAAACAACAATACTGTGGACTAGTGGTTGTGCATGACTTGTTCACAAGGATTTGAAAATCATTTTCTAATTATGAATCCACCATTAGAATTAATGTTTATACTTTCACCCATATACACATTGTATTTTTTCCTTATGATCTTAATACGTGAAACCAGTACTACTCCCATTGTCAGCACCTAAAACATACAACAATTTAAACTCTCACAAATACAAAAAATAAATATAGGAAATAAAAAATTCAAGACCCAAATACTGACATCACATATAAACATGAGGTTCAATATGGGTATGGATAATACAGACTCTTTTCATATATATGTCTTAATACCTAATAGTTCTATACTAATCTATCATCACTTATTAAATAAATATATGTTCTCTAAACCCTAGGTTATGTTATGATCCTAGACCCGGATACATTTTCTTGAACAACAAACATTTAATTCCCCAACCATAGTTACCTAGAGTCAGTGCATTATTACGTAACATTGGCATGATCAAAGAAGATCAAGTCTTGAAAGACTGATTAGTTTTGTAGCCTCATAAACACTAGATACATTATTAAATATTTCACTAATGAATAAAGTGCAAAACTACAATAACATGGTCTCTAAAGTCCACACTCATATCCCTTTCGGACTATCCCTGCAGGTCAGCCATAAAATATTTCTTCACATCCTGGGAAAAATAAAACATAGAAAGGGGTGATCTCAGATTCTCCGTAAAGATAAAAATATAGTATAAACTTTAATAAATAAACATAAACATTTAAGGAAATGTATTACTAAAACAAAATCCTTTTTAAGCTTGAACTTCGACATAATATGGAAAAAATAAAATGATATAATTCCATTTATTTTTTCACATGGATATTCTACTAGTCGAATAATCACATGCAATATCAATAACCACATTCATAATGATGGAATGCCTAATGCCAAACTATCATAACCACATAGTCAAGTCATTGTGCCAAGACTAAAAATAAAATTTTTTCAAGTCCTTATTCCAAGACACTAGTTTTTCTCATGAGACCTACTGATGCATCGAGGAGCTATAGTGGGCTCCACCAATCACTTATTAAGTCCAATGCATTCCTTATATGAAAGGTTTTAAACATAGCATAAACCATAACATAATGGTATCAAATAAAACATGCATAATGGAATCATAATATTTCCACATTTCAAAAACAAGATATCAATACAAGACATTGATATGATAAAACCATTTTCAATACCAAAATAAAATAAAAATAAAACATGGTATTTATATTTCATTTTAAAAAAAGTTATGGCTTGTAAAGAAGCCGAAACTCAAATAATGGTCACGGCGGCAGAGAAGTCGTTGTCGCCGCATACGTAGGAAAAAAATCCATTTTGTCATTTAGTAAAAGGTATCAAATATAAATGATTCCATTTGAATAAATGTAAAATCAAAGCGGTTTATACACTATATAAAAAAGTCTTTTATTAAAACAAAATATGCCTCAATGAAAAAAGATTGAGATGAAGTCCCTTACCTCCTGTCCGACATGACTCTGTCGTTCTTTAATCTCCTGAATAATAAAATAGAGTTAATTTCTACTTTCTTAATAACCATTATTAAGTTCATTATTCCTTTTATATCACTTATTATCATGTTATGAACATTATGTAATTATTTAAGTTAATAAAGGTCATTTCTTCGATCTTTGGTACTTGAGTCAATGATAAACTTCTTATAATTACTAGTTGTTCATGTGGTAAAATATCCATTATATCCAGAATTATATTCATGATGTAGATATCTTATATATCACATATATCCAGTATATACATGCATTTATAATATTAAATAACATTTAGAGTTAAGAAATGAAATGCACCGTTCATGGAGACTGTAAGCCGTACGTGCGCATGAACGCTACATTCATTTCTATTTCATATTTAATGGAATTAAATCATAATGATATTACATTAATTTTATAATTCAAGTATAATATTATAAATAATATCATTTACTATATCCTTTATACATCCCACATATGGAATTAACGATTCAAATCACATTGAGGGGGCGGTAGTCCGCACTTCCTAAATTGAAATTATCGTGTTTACCCATAATGGAAATTATAAAGGTATAACATAAATGAAAAATAAAGAAGCATAAGGAAATAATAAACATAATATACATCATATATAAATATATTGAAATCTTAATGGCCACCGTTAGAGGTGTTAATAGAAGATTGAACAATCATTGTTTCATGTGGCAGTAATTCGCTACTCACAGAAACAATATGATCATTAACCATTAGACGAAGGTGTGTGTACGTGTAAATCCAATAATTCTCTTAAAAAATCCATGTATATTTAGGATACCGGTATTGTTACAAAAGGATAGAATAAAAATATTTTAGGGGGTTGGAGAAACAAAATAAAACAAAACAACATAATAAAAGACATTACCTTTAAATCGGGTAACTCCCCTTGGTTTGAACCAAAATGGTTTCTTGAAGAGCTTTCTGCCTAAGGTAAGGCTTCTAGAATTAAGGGAGGAATGTTAAGAGGGTATTTGGGCATAGTTTGGACGAGCCAAAAGGCTTTTATGGCGTGAATAAGGTCATAGTGGTGGGGGCCTTTTATAACAGGAGGGGAGGGACACTCTTGTAATGTCATGAAATGTTACATTATTATGAAATGCTTTTCAGATTTTAAATGTCAATAAATGATATATTTCGAGGATAAGGTGATAAGGGTCCGAAATAAAACCATTAAATATTTTTTAGACAAGTGTATGTCTTATATTTTACCTTATCATTTCATTTTATTTAAATTGTTCATTAATGAGTTAATCACTGCATCATCATGGTGTCCTAATAAATTTATTTATTTAATGTCTAAAAATTATGAAAATATTACCATGATGTAGGGAATATTTTTAGCTTTTCCATGAATATTTATAGTCCAAATTTTAACTTACATAACCCCATTTAATAATTTTTTTAGTAAAAAAACTCATGTTTGTGACAATTTTATTTTTACTTTAAATAAAAAGTTATTAATGTCATTTTCTTACCCAAGTGGCTCCATGGGGACCCCAAGTTGACCCATGGTTTTTCTTGGTCATCCATGACTCATCCAATAATGGTAGGAAAAGTGTAAAGGTAATTTAAAATTACTATAACATTATATTTACAATAAATTACACTTATTACCTTTAATCGCGATTAATAAAACTTAAAAGTTACTATTCACCAAAAATTATTTTCATCCCATTGAACCAAATTCTACTTAATAATGACAACCATGTATGTTGGATTTTTGAAATTCAATTCACAGAAGTGGTAAAGTTTAATTTAAAAGAAAAATTTGTTTTTTAACTACCATTTAGTGGTTTCACTATTCATAAAAAATTGATGTTTTTCAGAAAAATACCAAAAATTCAACATAAGCTAATTTCGATATTCTGAATCCAAAAATGAAGTCCAGTTTGAAATATAAAATTTATATAATTCAAAAAGTGGGTATTACTCTTCATAACAGCTATTTTTGTTGGTTGCGGTGTGTTAGAATCTCGAACATGCGTACAATGCAAGATATTGCATTATTGAAAGGGAAGTGTACCGTGGAATCTTGGGGTGTTACATTCTCCCCTCCTTCAACAAATTGTGTCCTTGAAATTTGAAATTTTTTTCGAAATTGAAAGGTTGAAATTTGAAAATACCTTTGTGGAAAACCCACATCGGAAATAAGGTTAATAAAAATATAACATTAAAAGAAAGAAAGAGAAGTACAAAGGTCACCCTAGATAGCTCATACATGGATTCTATGAAAACTTGGATATGGAAGAGAAACAAACCATCACGGTCTGATGGAGAGTGGTAGAAAACAGGATTAGGAGAAAGGTAACTATAAGAAAATCAAAAACCTGTGATAGGTTAAACGGTCATTGATTCCCCAGTAGGAAAAGTTAACCGACAATGTTTTTGTTTTAAGTTACCTTTCATAATGTTAAGGAAATTATTTATGAGATTTACTAAGAATGTAATGAAATATACTTACTTGTCATGTAGACTTCCATTCTTTATTAAATTTTTACCACAAACCCATCAAATCACGCCAAAAGGTAATAGAAATCAACAAAATTATATATATCCTAATCGTACAAGGTTACAAATATTGACACATACCATTTATATTAGGAAAACTGTTTTGTAATAACCAGGGACTTCCTATAGGCTAGTGGTAGGTAATAAAGGCATGTCGCACTATGGTTGAGGGTTCGATTTCGGCAGCTTTGTTCGACGTGATAGGTTATCCCCCGACCAACAGGTTGCCCATTTACTAAAACTATAGTATTATAACATTCCAAAAATAATCTTCAGAAATGTTTTAACATTAAACAACACTATCCAAATTTAAAATTAATCCATTCCAACCTTTATAGATATCCAAAATACCTCTGTCCAGACTTTCTCTAAAAGGTCTCTAAAATCCTAAATCAATTGTAAAATCATATTCCCCAAACAAAGTAAAGATTTTCTTATTGTCACATACTAAAAATATGATTACCTTCATCATATTAAAACCATAATGAAAACAACAAGTACTGCAGTACAATCCTTATATATATCACATTATTCTTATAACCATAATATAGTTCTTGAGTCCAAAAACATGAATACTATAATTATTCAACTTCATCTTAAGTAACAGCATAAGCTTGGCCTTTCTCCCTTGGCCTTTTCTGAGGTAAGTTTCCTTGGTGCTTAGGGCATTCATTTTCATAATGCCCCATTTCTCTAAAATTGTAGCATTCAAAATTGATAGTCTCTTTCTTTCTGTTACAGTCACGAGTCTGGTGACCTTTTTCTCCACATTTGTAACAAACTCCCATTCCTTTTAGGCAAGTACCGGGGTGATTCTTCCCCTAATTATCAAATAATGGAAAATCCTTCTTTCCCTTTTTCCCTTTATCTATCTCTTGTTCCACCGTTCTCTTATTCTCTAGCTTTACTTTGTTTTCATAAGGCTTAGAGAATTCATTTTCTCTCTTGATAGAACACGAGACAATATCTTTATATGATGAGAAGGATTGTGATACTAAAGCTTGATAGAGAAATGGTTTTAACCCATCAAAGAAACGATCAATCTTACTTCTTAGGTTACGTATATAATCTATAGCATGTCTCACTAACCGTGTAAATTTTACCTCATACTTGGCGACATTCTCATCCTCCTTTGTGTTTTGAATCAATGACCACCATTGATCAGAATCACCTGTGAGGCGGTAAACTGCCATGATAACCCTTTTCCTTTCACTACTTCCCAAGGCATGGAATATTTTCTCTAATGAGTTTATCCATTGCTCAGCTAATAAGGGGTTTGTACTACCATTGAATTTTGGTGGTTGTTTCTTCATGAAGCGGTCTAACATTGATCCCCCACATTGCAGATCAGGGTGCCCCATACGAGTAAGGTTATTATTCATAACCTGAGTGAGTTGTCCCAGAATAGTGATAAGATGATTAGCACCAGTTGTATCACCAACTCCACTATAATTATCTTGAGAAGGAGGGAATCCATAAAAGGAGTGTGTTTATTGATACGGTTTCCATTCCTTCCATTAGGCGCCATTTATAAACAATGGCATAAACATGATCAGTATATTAATCAGAATAAATAATTCCATACTTATAAAACACTTAACATAAATTGAACTGTTTATGGATATAATCCATAATCATAAAAAATTTCTTTGAGGAATTATATACGCCTAAACCATTCAAAAATTTTTGTAATGAAAATGTAAATTATCCTAAGAATATCCCCTGGGAGTGTCGTAACCAAGAGTGCAGCAAGGCCCGCTATCGTGCCCCAGTTGCCATTCGAGTGTAGCTCAAAGCGATGTTTTCGTGTTTTACCCCTACGTACGTCTATTCCAGATCCTCTTCTACCTTCTCATATCCAGAAAGGGATGTATTTCTCAGAAAACTCACAAAATCTCTATAATACCAAAATTCTAGGAAGTTCTTCAGTACTAATCCTCAAAGTCTATCTTACGGCTATGTGCTATAATCAAAGTTTTCCTTAATATAGATTCCAAGGATAGTACTAAACTGCCTCTGATACCAACTGTAACACCCCAACCCCAGTTACCAAGAGTCAGTGCATTATTACGTAAATTGTAATGATCACAAAAGATCAAGTCTCGAAAGACAAATTAGTTTAGTATCCTTGGAAACAGTAGATACATTCTTAAATGTTACATTACATCATAAAGTAAAAAACTACAATAACATGGTCCTTATAGTCCACACTCATATCCCCTTCATATTATCCATGTAGTTCAGTCATAAAATATTTCTTCACATCCTTGGAAAAATAAAACATAGAAAGCGGTGAGCTCAGATGCTCAGTAAGGATAACAATATAGTGGAAACTTCCATAAATAAACATAAACATTTAAATAAATGTATAACAGAAACAAAATCCTTTTTTAACATGAACTTCAGCATAATATAGAAAAAATAAAATGAAATAATTCCATTCACTTATTAACATGGATATTCTACTAGTCGAATAATCAAATGAAATATCAATAACCACTTTCATAATGATGGAATTCATAATGCCAGACTATCATAACGACATAGTCAAAGCCTTGTGCCAAGACTACAAATAAGATTTTTTCAAGGCATTATGCCAAGACACTAGTTTGTTTCTTGAGACCTACCGATGCATCGAGGAACTATAGTGGGCTCCACCTGTAACTTATTAACTCCAATACATTCCTTATATGAAAAGGTTTAATCATATCATAAACCATAACATAATCGTATCATATAACACATGCATAATGGAAACATAACATTTCCACATTTTAATCACAAGAAATCAATAAAACACATTGATATGATAAAACCATTTTCAATACCAAAATAAAAGAAAAGTAAAACATGATATTTATTTTTCATTTTAAAAAAAGTTATGGCTTGTATAGGAAGTCGAAACTCAAATAATGGTCATGGCACTGGAGAAGTCATTGTTCCCGCATACGTACGACAAAATAACATTCCCTTTTGTCATTTACTAAAATGATTCGTATAGAAAATATTCCTTTTGAATAAACGTAAAAGTAAAATGTTTTTATACACCGTATACAAGAAAGTCTTGTATTAAAACAAAATATGTCTCAATGAATGATGATTGAGACGAAGTCCCTTACCTCTTGTCCGACTTGACTCGATCATTCTTTAATATCTTGAGTAATAAACTAGAGTTAATTTCTAATTCCTTAAGATAATTTTTCAAGTTCATTATTCTTTTCATATCACTTATTACCATGTTATGAACATTATGTAATTATTTAAGTTAATAACGGTCATTTTGAGGATCTTTGGTACTTGAGTCAAAAATAAACTTCTTCTAATTACCAGTTATTCATGTGGGAAAATATCCATTATATAAAGAATTATATTCATGATGTATATATCATATATATCATATATATCCAGTATATAAATGAATTTATAATATTAATAACATTTAGAGGTAAGAAATTAAATGCACCGTTCATGGAGACGGTAAGCCGTACGAACGCATGAACGCTACTTTCAATTATATTTCGTATTTAATGGAATGAAATCATAATGATATAAAGGTACATTATAATTCCAATATAATATCATATATAATATCATTTACACCATCCTTTATACATCCCACATATGGCATTAATGATTCAAATCCCTTTGAGGGGGCGGCAGTCCGCATTTCCTAAATTGAAATGATCGTCTTTACTCATAATTGAAATCATAAAGGTATGAGATAAATGAAAAATATAGAACCATAAGTAAAAAATAAACATAATATATATCATATATATATAGTGATATCTTAATGGCCACCATTAGAGGTGTTAAAATAAGATTGAACAATCATCGTTTCAGGGGGCCGTAATTCACCACCCACAGAAACAATATGCCCTTTAACCATTAGACGAAGGTGTGTGTAAGTGTAAATAAAATAATTCTCATAATAAAATCCATGTATATTTAGGATACAGGTGTTGTTACAAAATAAAATAATAAAAAGATTTTAGGGGGTTGTAGAATCAACGTAAAACAAAACAACATAAGAGAAGACATTACCTTTAAATCCGGTAACTCCTCTGGGTTTGAACCAAAATGGTTTCTTGAAGAGCTTTATATCTAAGGTAATGCTTCTAATATGAAGTGAGGAAAGTTGAGAGGGTATGTGGGTAGTGTTTGGCCTAACCAAAGGTATTTAAGGTGTGAATAAGGTGGTAGTGGTGGGTGCCTTTTATAATAGGAGAGAGGGTGTAGTCTTGGAATGTTATGAAATGTTACCTTATTATGAAATGATTTTCTAATTTTAAAGGTCCCACAATGATATATTTCGAGTATAAGATAACAATGGTTCTAAATCCACCCATACAATAGGCTTTAGAGAAGTGTATGTTCTAGATTTTACATTATCTTTTCATTTTATTTAAATCGTTCATTAATGAGGTAATCGATGCATCCTCATGGTGTCAAAAAATTATTTACTTATATAATGTCTAAAAATTATAAAAAAATTACCATGATGTAGGAAATTTTTTATCATTCCAATGAATATTTATATTCTATATGTTAACATACTTAACCCCATTTAATAGTTGTTTTAGTAAAACAAAACATGTTTGTGACAATTTTATTTTTACTTTAAATAAAAATTTATTAATGTCATTTTCTTACCCAAGTGGCTCCATGGGGTCCCCAAGTTGACCCATGGATTTTATTGGTCATCCATGACTCATAAAATAATGGTAGGACATGTTTATAGGTAATTTCAAATTATTATAACATTATATATACATTAAATTACACTAATTACCTTTAATCTTGATTAATAAAACATAAAAGATACTATTCACCAAAATTTATTTTCATCCCATTGAACCAAATTTTACTTACTAATGACAATGATGTTTGACAGATTTTTGAAACTCAATTCATTGAAGTGGTGAAGATTCATTTAAACGAAAAATTATTTTTTTAACTACCACTTAGTGGTTTCACTATTCATAAAAAATTTCAGTTTTTCAGAAAAATACCAAAAATTCAACATAGGAAAATTTCGATATTCTGAATCCAAAAATGAAGTCCATTTTGAAATATAAAATTTATATAATTTCAAAAAGTGGATTATTATTATTAATAATGACTATTTTGATTGGTCTCGGTGTGTTATAATCTCGAACATGCGTACAGTGCAAGCTATAACATTATTGAAAGAGAAGTGTACCGTGGAAGTTTGGGGTGTTACAAAACATGTTCATTCCAGGACCAACTCATCTGAGATGATTCGAAAAATTCTTTAATGTTATTAAGAATACCCATGGGATAGGTAAATGTAATAGGTCATCATATTTAACCGGTGGGAAGGATTTCTCCAAGTTTTATTATATTAGAAAATCAGTATAATTTTTAAAAATTATAGCATTACATAACCACACATTGGACTCCCATGTAAATTCATATAACCATGAAAAATTAAACATCAATAATAATATCAGAATAAAATAGATATAAATATTAATAAATATTAAAAATCACCTCCTACTGACAAGAGCCTATTAAATTCAATTTTTTAAACACCACATGCCTAAAAGAACCCAAAATGGAAAACAACATAATATGGAATGGATTATTTTGGAAAAAATACTAATGAATAAATGTTAAACTATAAAACATTATGTGACTCAAGGTTACTTTAAACCCATAATCTATGATAAACCAATCAAATAGCAGTCTATAAAGAGTGGAAAAGAAGTGGTACTCTTCATAATTTGTACAATGACCTGTAGGATTCAATTAGTGTAGTGAAATAGAATGGTTTAAGTATGTGTGAGAAAAAATATCCATGTTGTGTTTCTCAAATGGGTTTATGAATTTTCTTTCCAAAATAATTTCATAAATTATAGTTTTAAATAAATTATAATAAAATTGTATTACTTTTACATGTGAGAAAAAGAAAACATCATTTTAAAATACAGAAAATAATATAAATACAATTTAGTTAATATTTTATATTTTATAAATAATAAAGAAAACATTATACCTAAATTAATTTATAAATTAATTCAAGGACTTTAATAACAACCATTTCCAAAACAATAATAATTATAAAGGGAAATGATAATCTGTTATTAATGGAACTATATATGATTTTATTTTTCTATGGTTTTATCGACTGAAAATGAAATATCTTACCTGGTTGAAGTGTAGGAAATTTCATGGCCTATTTTAATGGTTTATTCCATCGATGGAGCCATATCCAACCACAAAGTAGTCCATAACTTGTCCTAGTGTTGCAGTGCCACTATTCCATGGAACTAAGGTCATTATCAAAGTCAAAATGGTATTATAGTGCTGAGAAAATAGAAAAGGGATAATTAATCTAGTATTACCCTTTTGCATACCCATATTCCCATGTTAATTAACCATTTCAATGATAGAGAATTTCAATAAAAATATCCCTTTAATAAACACATAACAAAAAATTTTAGTTTAAAAGGGGACATGTAATTAACCGTTTATAAGCATTTAAATTTAACAAATACCAAATTCCATTTTGAAACCATTTTATCATTAAAGAAAAAAATAGTAATTTATAAGATACAATGTTAAATAATAGGTTTTAATTAATTATAACATCATTTATAAAAAAATAAAACATTTATGTTTCAATAAAAATGTATTTCACATTGAACCACCTCTGTTTCATTAGTTACTCAAAAAATCCTTTCTAAACGAAATAGATAATGTAAATAATTTTAACCTAGACATTTTAATTATATTCATAAATCTACAAATTTTTTTAATAATTGTGTTTTACTATAAAATTTAATCTTCAAAAATTTCACTTTATCATTATTCTTATCTACATTTATTCATGTATATATAATTCTCACAATGCAATAATTCAAATATTCTCATTTAATGTTTTACTTATAAGTGTGTTTGTGTGTGTGCATTTTTGTGCCTTCACATGCACATATTTAAGTTTTTATATTCATCATATACATCTAGAGTCATTTATAATATAATTTATAAGTTAATAACATAAGAATATAATATGTGAACATAATAGTGTTTTAAAATCAATGACATCCTAATAAATTAACCCTTTAAATTCATAATCCTACACATATGATTTCATAACCAATATAAAAAACTAATAAACCACTTAACATCTTTATTAAATAGGACCGAAATATTTTTTCGTAAAATATATAATCGTCCATTAAGTACAGAAAAAAACAAGTGCAAAAATCAATAAGAACCCTTTATTTTAATCAACTATATTCTTTAAAAATTCATTATTTGATTAATATATAAATCATTTTTAAGTCATGAAATAATCTATAATATTTTAATAAATATTGTTTTTATCACTTAATAATAAATAGGATATTAATTAAATGTAAAATTTTTGATGTGCCTATTTGTGCCAAGCGAAGCCGATGTAATGCCCTCAACAATGGGTAAAAAAAATACCAAATAGAAATCTGAAACCTTGATAATTTAAATAAATAGGTTATTGAACCTTGATCCCCAAATTTATTTTAGATAGGCGGAATAAAATTAATGTCAGAAGCGAAGTGTATATATAATTAGTGGATGGAGAATGGAAGTATGAATTAACACCAACCTAGTTCAATTGTCTTTAAAATCGTTGTAGTAAATTCTAGAAAATATATGGGATATGTGATGGGGATAGCACCAATGAAACCTCATACATATTCTTGTAATAATATCATTAAGGAATAGGATAGTAATAATTTTATAGGAAATAAGGATAGTGATAAAACTATAAATGTCAAATATTTAATATATAGGGTATGTAATATTTATAGAAACATAGTTTACCTAAACATTCACCAATGACTCTAACCATATTCTAAAACCAAGGGAACTCATAGTGTTTTGATGCATGGTAACACAAATCATGGGTTAACCATATTTTATAATCATTTAAAATATTAGTTTACTCACATGGTTTTTTATTAGTTTTTACTAATTGTGTAGGATAACCATCTTCCCTTCACTAAAAATCCAAATTTTAAAAAACAAAATCTACGATTTTGACTTCAATTTTAAGGAAATAAAAAATGATCAATAAATAGATAAATTTATTACGAAAAATATGCCTTGTTTTAGTAAGTGAAAATTTATCATAAAAAGAAATTCCTTTAAATTTTACAATTTCCCTTGTAAAACTGATAAGATTAGCTTCATGCACTTTCTCCTTTACGGTGGATTTTTTTTCGAATACCCCACTTCAACTCAATAGAATGGTCTTTTTATATTGGAGAAAAATTACCACATGTAATTACTCTAAATTTTAATTAAATCCTAAAATAATTAAAATATCCAATCATTATGTTTCAGATTATCTTGAAAATTCATTGGTTCAACCAATAAAACTAAACTTGTATGATTTGGATTCTCCAAAATCAATGAGGATTAAAAAAATTCTCTACTATAGAAAAAGATGATCTAAAAATTTTCTATCGTATTATGTCTTGAAAACCAATTTTCAAAATTCTATATCTTTTAAAAATTGTAAGATAATCAAAAATCATAATAACATTTTTAAAAATAATCTTGTAACTCATTAATATTTTAATTTTATCCAAAAACCTCTGTAATGCTATCATCAACTACATAAATTATAATAATTGAATTGGGTGATGTATTTTCATTTTAAATTAATTATTCCACTAATGATACCAATTAGTTAGATTCAATTTTTTTGGTAACATATTAATTCATTTCACGGAGTGTGTACATATAAAATAAACTTTCATTAATATTCTCATCAAACATACCAGAATATTATCTCTATTCTTGATAAAAGTCTTTAGAAAACAATTTAATGTCTCAAAAATGGATCCATTCCATATTATAACTCATAATAAATTATTATCGAATCATTCCAAAATTATTACAAATTAAGAATATATACATCAATAATTATTGATTATATAAAAAATTATTTTGAGGTGAGGATATCTAATAGAATGGTATTTCCTGTATCCAAAAAAGCATGGTTCATCTAATTAAATACTCTATTTACATGGGGTTGTTTGTGGATTTCTATATTCATGAATTATTCCATGATTCTAAATACATTTCTAAATCTGTACTTGATTATATTATTATCCATTATCAAGCTATGATATTTTTATAGAGCATCATATTCATAATAAATACGGGAATGAGTTTTAATTTATCCCGAGCATGTTACTTATTACAAAAATATTTTCATGTTTCATATAAATGAATTACAAAAAATATTATTAAATAATAAATTCAATTGGTGAAATTTAATCACATTTTTTATCACAGAAATGATTTCAAAATACTGAGATATTTTACGATATTAAACTCCATTGGAATGTCTTTAATATTCATTAATTTTACATTGTTTCATGTATAATACTTTTTTATCATTTCATGATGTTTATTATATAGATCCAAAATAGAATAATTTTTTGTGATTATTCCATGTCTATTCATCCAAAAATTTCAAGTCTCTTATATCGTAATGAAATTATCTCATTAAATGTTTTTCATTGTGTTCATTTATTAGTAGACATTTGAAATAAATTATTTCTTTTTTAGTATACCTTCAATAAGTTTATTCCCACATTTAAATTTAATTTAACACATCTATATTTATAAAATAGAACTCCATTCCCATTTTCACCAATATTTTAAATACACAAGATATTTTGTTGCATCCATTTAACAATGAGAACATTGTTATATTTCATTATAACAATCTGAGTGAATCTAAATATGTTTTCATTGATAAATATATCTTTGATAAATTTATAGATCCTATATCATGAATTTTGCAATATATTTAAATATCCTTATTGCCTATAATGTTCAATGAGAAACTATTATCAATTTTCCAATTCCATTATTCTTTACCATCATTGTATGAAACATAATTATCAATCACATGCTCTTGAGTATTCTTCCTCTTCATAGATATAAAAATAAACTTTTGTTATAGATTACCTAAAAATATTTTTTTACAAATATAGTTGGTGTGTTCGGGTTAACCATAACTACCAAAATTATCCTAAAGATAATCATAAGAATTGTGAAATTATACATTCACTTTTTTGTTTTTTCTAGACAAGACCCTATGAACTCGTGTTCAAATCCCCTAGATTAATGAACTTTTTCAATTATTTAAGAGAAATATTAAAAGAGAAAAAATATTCCTTGTTTCCTTAAACTCTATATTAAAAAACATTCTTTTTTTGAAATTTATTTTAATTATTGATAAA